>LOJH01052480.1:1910-14014 GCA_001685095.1 Ellobius talpinus
GTAGAATTATCAATAATTATGTAAATATAACAATAATATCTTCCATATTATTGGAGAAATCTAGAGACTTAGAAACAGTTATTACCATTCTTACATAAGAAGAATGCTGCAGGAGACCTAAGACCACAGAAGGAGATACCATTCCCATAGAACAGGATGTTGTCTCAGATCATATGCACAGGATGACTAGTGAAGTGATGCTCTACTGATTCTCTAGCTGGTAGTTGACCATGAATGTAAACTGAATACATAAATTTACTTGTTTAGGTTATTGGTTATTTTCTCTTGATTCCTGAACTACCTATAGCTATACTGCCTATATTTGTCACTGGTCAAGCAAGAGAGAGATTTATGTTAAGAATTAAAGAATATAAGACCACCCAAGTTCTCCTTTTACATAGAAAATCAACTTTAAACTCTTTAAGACTGCTCTTGAAGTACCCACTGATTCCACAGATTGGCTCAGTTGTCAAGGGAAATGATAAGGAAATATGTTGAACAGTCAAATAGTCATCACGTTCTTTGAATATATAATTTACCAAGGAATATCAAGAATATGTGATACGGTAGAGGTTAAAAAGTACATTAGGTCTTATAGATTTTAAGGATCTTAATAAAAGAAAATTGATCATAATATAAGAAATACTTTTAGTATTCTATCCCAGAAATGCTATGTTCATAATACTTTTCAATGTTTACCTTTAAAAACAGTGCTCTTTGTTACTTTTACAACTGTTATTGACCTGTTATATGATTTCTTCCTGAGAGAGTCAAAAGAATCTGCTCCAGTTTATTTTATATTGCTGTGATAAAACACCATGATCAAAAACAATTTGAATAGGAATTGTTAGTTTTCACCTTATGTCTTAATGAAAGACAGAAAATGGAACAAAAAACTTGGATGCTTGTTTTCCCTTTCTTGCTCAGCTCATTTCTTATAAAACTAGTCCAGGGATGAACCAGTCCCCAATAGTCTGTCCCTTCCCACACCAATCATCAATCAGAAAATGCCCTATAGATATGTCTACAGGTCAGACTGAGAGAGATAATCACTCAATTGATATTTCCTCTTCCCAGTTGACTCTAGCTTCTGTCAAGTTGGCAAAAATAACCAGTAAGTCCAACATGAAAAGATTTCTGGGAAGAGACAGGTTTGTCTTTATCTTCCCTGCATGCTCCAATCAGTCTTGCCTTTGAAATATGATGAGAACTGATGCATCCAGTTTTTTTCCAATGTTCTTATTTGACTCCCTTGTTTATTCTTTTTAATATAAGTATATTTGGAAAGAACAGTTTCCATTCCCAAGCTGCCACTGAATCTAAGTTGGTGGTTATAAGGAACTTTTGGTGATCATTCATCAAAAGTTACAAGACAGAAGTAGAGTTGGTACTTGACTTAAAAATGTCTCAATCCATATTTTTGGAAATGTGATAACACCATGACATGCTTTTTTTTTCCATGACATGCTTTTGCAAAACACCCAATGTTTTCTCTGCATCCTACTCTGATGTGAGAAGTGATGTATGCTGTGAATGTTTTACTGTCATTAATTAATAAGGAAGCTTTTTCAGAGCCAATGGCCTAGCAGAGTATATCCAGGCTGGAAGATACACACACACACACACACACACACACACACACACACACACACTAGTGAGTATTTGGAGTCAGGAAGAAGTCATGTAGTCCTGCTGGAGACAGACACCAGATGGAACTTTACCTGGTAAGCCACAACCATGTTTTGATACACAGATTAATAGAAATTAGTTACTTTAAGGCATAAGAGTTAGCCAGAAATACACTTAAGCTATTGACCAAACAGTATTGCAATTAATACAAATTTCTGTGTGATTATTTTGGTTTTAGGCTGCCAGAAACACACAAGCAACTTCCCTGAACAGATTGGAACCAAAATGGTACACACACACACACACACACACACACACACCCAACAAGGTATAACCGCTTTGATATTTTTTTTGAGGAGCTCTGTTTGCTGGCAGTGTGCCACAGTTCATTTAGAGAGGTCTTCCTGATTCAGTGGTAGCAGCAAAAACAAAAACAAAACAAAACAAAACAAAACACGTTTCAAAATGGCAACTTCCTGGTATATGCTGCCAGCACTAACTCTGTCTCTTTTAGGCTTTTTAGGAGGCTGAGCACTTGAATAGGGTTTGTGGGCAGTTACTTGGTGGACACATGGACCAACTGGTTACCAGAGTTGAGGTGGTAAGCATGGTTCCCACCTGGCAGTCTCAGAGGCAATGAATGGACCTCTGCCATGTTGGACTGGGTGGAGCCAAAAGGCAAAGCATCCTTAGTCCCAGCCAAGCTGCTTAGCATTGTAAGAAGCGGTCCTGGTCAGAAAAGGATTACAGATACACAATGGGACAGTTTTAAACATAAAAGACCTCAAAACAAGACACAGTATATTTAAAAAATATACGTAGACTTGGGAGAAAAAGAAAAATGATTATAGAGATTTGGAAAAGAAGCAAATGGTTTGTTTTTTTTAAAAAATATAGCTAAGTCTTTAAAGATACAGAGTAAACTTGTAGAAAAAGTAATAGAATAAGAAAATTAAGCCATGTAAAGATGGAATATACACAAAGAGTCTGGATTGTATATATTATTGTGTTTTCTTTGAATTTTTTAACTGTAAATGAGTTAAGTACAGGGAGACATTTCATTGTACGGGCTACAAAGATAAACCATCATGTATGTTTTAGAGGTAGTTGACTTCAGAATTTGGGTCTAAGGATAGGTTGCTTTGGAAAAGAGGCTCTTCTTTGGTTTCCACAGAGGATGAGATCCTTGGGATTTCTTCCAGACTAATGTGGTTTTATGGACCAAGAGCCCCTGAAAGGTCACCATGAACACCTCCAAAAATTAGTTCACCCAACAAAATGCATAAAACAGTTTGGAGATAGCTATTTTCAAATCCCCTAAATGATTGTTGATAAATGTTTGTTTACATTTGAAGGGAGACATGCTATAGAAATGGATACTTTGCATTGGTATGGATATTGGTTCGTCAATACAAATTTAAGATCAATGCTGTTATATATACATTTCTGCTCTTGATTAAGGTACTGGGTTTGTGCAGCTCATTTAAAAATGTAATGGATAATTAAGAAATACAGGTTAATAGAAAATCATCTATAATAGTCAAGTTTGTAGTCATATTAGCTTTTCTATATGTACTGAGATGTATTTTAGATGGATAGATATTCTTCAGATATTTCAAAGACTGCAGAATATGGCATTTAAAATGTTTTAAGAACTTAGGACTTTTCAYGATAGTGGGACATGTCCTCCAAAAGATAAACCACCAACCAGAATTCCAGTTGTCCTAGCTCACATTCTGTTGATGTGACAAAAACTGGCCAATAATAACAGTGGAGTGGAAAAAGTTAATTTGGATAACAGGGTAGAGTCCTTCAGCAAGAGAAGCCAAGGAACTCAAGAAGTAGCATGGAGCAAAAACTATGAAGGATGTTATAGTAGCTTATCCACAGGCTCACATTTGGTTAGCTTTTTATACCCCACTTTCCTAATGAAAGAACTGTCCATAGTGTGCTAGAGCAATCACAATCAAGAAAATACTCCCATAGACACAGCCAAAGACCATTAGGATGAAGGCAATTCATTAATTAGGATTGTTCTTTCCCAGCTGTGGCAGGCAGACAACCAAGGTTAGCCAAGACACTAATAAACTAATAACTGTTTCAAATATAGGAATATTTAACACATGACAAATGACATCCATTGCTTGAACAAGTCCAAAATTATGGGGAAACATTGATAGCATAGGAAAGAAATATGAAATAGTCCAAAATCTGTCTCCAATATAGGCTGTTATGAGATTACAAGGAGTGTCATTTGACTGAATTAAGCTTCTGTCTGAGAGAATTGATACTATTAAAGATTATAGCTTGCCCTTTTTGCTCCACATCTAAAGTAAAATTTTAAATCCTTAGCTAAGAGTAAAAAAAATGTATGAATGTTATCTTTCTTGCTAGAATTCACAAGTATATAGGAAAGAGAAATCCTTGAGATGATTCTCATAGCACTATGGGCTTTTGCAATGTAAAAATTTACTCTAACTAGTGTGCATCCTTAGGGGAAAGAACTGATTTTATCTGGGAGAGTCTTGAAACACTTTGTAGAAGTGTTTTGAATGAGAAATAGGCACTGGGCAATAGGAATTGCATGATAAATAGACATTGCCTAAAGAAATATGTAGATGGAGGCTGCTCATTGGTTTCCTGGCTGCCCAGACCCAAAATAATCGCACAGAAACTATATTAATTAAAACACTGCTTGGTCTTTAGCTAAGGCTACTTATTAACTAACTCTTACATATTAAACTAACTCATTCATATTATTTTATATTTTACCACGAGGCTCATGGTTTACCAGTAAGGTCTCACGATATCTGTTTCCTTAGGCAGCTACATGGTGTCTCCCTGGCTCTGCCTTCTTTTTTTCTATCTTTGCTTGGATTTCCCTCCTTGCTCTATTCTGCCCTGTCATAGGCACAAGCAACTTCTTTATTAATTAAGAAATTAAAGCAACACATACATAGAAGGACTGTCCACACCAAAAATAGAAACAAAATACCAGAGAACTATCTTCTTTAAGTGTAGATAGGTAACAGGGTAAAAGGGTTGGAAAGGTAAAAGATGGACATAGACATTGGGATATTTTAAGCATCTTAATAAACAGACTCAAAAAGATAGGCATAAGAAGAGCTAAACATATTTGCAGTGTCTGCATTATTTACTCCAATTAACTAAGAATTGAGTCTGGTGACTCACTGTGTGGAAATATTTTAACAAAGTTTATGAAACAAAAATATCTTGTAACATGCAGCATAATGCCCCTACTTCACTGTGCATACATATATTTTCATATGCATATATATGTTATAATCCTAAGAAATGGAATGTATTTCCATATGTTGCAAAAGGACTTTTGCACATACATACAATGATATATTTTCTTGTTTGTTTGTTTAAAACAATGTCTCTCTATGTATTTCTTTCTATACTGGATTTACTACATATACCAGGTAGGCCTCAAATTTAGAGATCCTCCTACCTCTAACTCTCAAGTGCTGGCAATTAAAGTGTGTACCATCATGCCTGGCTTTGCATGAAAGGATCTTGAGAAGATGATATTATTCTAGACTATCTGGGTAGGTCTAATATTACCATAATGTTTAATAATAAAGAGAAAGACCAAGACAGAACAAGAAATACTGGGCTCATTATTGTTTTGAAACTGAAGAAGGCCCATGAGATGAAAAATGTTACCTGGCAGAAACAAAGTGATTTCTTACTGCTGATATATGAATTCCAGCCCAGTGACACCAGCTTCAGACTTTTGACATCCAGGGCAGGACTGTAAGATAAAATGTTGTTGACTGAACTTATTACATTCATAGTAATTTGTCAGAAACATGTAACCCAGATTTCATGTCAAGAGTAAAGGATTCTGAGCAAACCATTGTTTTTTTTTTCTTTGTTTTCTCTTGTTTCTTCATAGGTTTCTTTCAGTCCAAATATGAGTTTTTATTATATTACAGAAAATGGAATAATACCACAGTCTTTAAATGTTAGCTGAAGCTGGATTACCATGTCAAATCTATCAATCACTCATTTTTTCAAGCCTAGATACATTCTCCAAAGGTTGAGTCTTATGCTGGTTTCTCATGTGCATGAGAGGAGGATAACAATTTTGCTGCTATAGAGCTAGCTAATACAGTGCCTAGGCTGATTTTAGCTCCATACCTAAGTGTAAATGCTTAGTGAATAGGAACTCTCCCTTGGCTACTCGAATATCACAATGAAGTTAATTCTGAATATGAAGCTATAGGTAGATAGAAAGATATCCAGGCTGCTAAGGAACACACCGAAAGTGTAGATGTCAATATTAAATATGCAAGAGAAAGTATATAAATCAGACCTGTAATTGATGGTAATAATTCATTAGAAGGAAAAAACTACTTGTGAGCATAGAATGCAGGCCTTGTCTCCATGGTGTATACTGCACACCAAATACCATATTAGTTTTCAAGGGTATTTTGTTTATATTTCCTTAATTCCAAAGGGAAAAATATTCTCCATGCATTCAAATACTTGAATCTTGACAAAAAAGCACAGCAAAGCTGCTTTGCCAATGACTTTAAAATATTTAATTAATGGAACATTAAAACAATAGGATAAATAAGAACAAGAAAGTTGGTATGTGTTATGGTACACATACATATTCCTAGCACTTGACTGGGGCAGGAGGACTGCTCCAAGTCTGAGATTAGCCTAGGACACAGAGTGAGTTCTAGGTCAGGATAGGCTACAAGGCCAGATCCTATCTATAAAAAGTAAAGGTTTGGCATTAGCACACTAACATAAAACTGTACATTCTACTTTTTAACTCACACAATAATAAAGATACCTATTTTTATGAATAAAGACCATATAAAGTCTGAATTTTGAGATCCAAACTGCAATGCCCATTGTCTTAAACTCACAAATGACCGAGTGGCATTTGATTCAACCAGAATTCTCCAGTTGATGACAAAGGATGGCCAAGTTACATAAACCCAAAGCCTAAAGCCCTTCTTTAACATTTATATAATTATTGTTTTGAGTACAATACCCACCACTCAGATTCTTACAAGCACCCATTTCTTCTAGATAATACTTATGTTCCATGACAAATATACCATATTTTCTATGTTGTCAGTGTTCACCTATGAATTATGACTTGTGGTTAGGAGAGATTGGTAGTGTACTCCAACCATTGGGAATCATGATGTGAACAACTATAGGGAAGTCATATAATCCTCACAAATAATTTAGTTCTGCCTTCTAACATGAGTAGAATGAACTAGCCACAGTGGCTTTTTTATTATTTAAATATTATATACACCATGATGATAAATCCTTAGAACTTATTAATGGTGAGAGCATAGAACTATTTGATTTTCCTCTTTTAATCCCATCTGTTTAAATGCAGTGCTGTACAAAATAACCGTAAGTTTTCATTTTTATATTCGCCTTATATACAATGAAGGATAAATTAGGGCCACTCTTTGCTGTATCCTTTTTATTTTGTCAAACTAGGCTTTTTTTTAAAGTTTTATTCCAAAGGAAGAATTTTTCCACCGGGTATTGTGATTCATGTTTGTAATCTTAGCACTTACCAGTTTGAGGCATAGGGACTGCTTTTGTCCAAAGCCAAGATAGATTACATATCATATACCAAGCCAGACTGTGATGTAGAATGATACCTTACCCTATCCAAAAAGGGAAAGTACAAAAAAATCAAATTACTTACTATAAATTGACTATTTATATTTAAAGGTATTCAGGGTTGGTATAAAAGATTTAACTTTTCTACCATTATCACCAAACCATAGCTACAAAGTGTAATTCTATATTGTAAGAAAATATAGGAAATGATCATAGAAAATATGTAAGTAATACTATGTAAGTAATCTCAAGTAAGAGATGGAGTAGCATTACAGGCAATGCAAATCCACTGTATATATTTGAATATTTAAGACTCCTGACTGAGAATCAATAATATGCCTGAAAGAAGCTTGTTTCTTTTTGACCTGTTGTTTAATAAACAAATAATAAAACTACTTCTTTACTCCGGGACTCTAAGGAATTGGTATGTTGCAGTGTCTTTACGGAAACTCATACCTTCAGTTTTGTATATACCTGTTAGTGTACACTTAGTCAGACAGTTTTCATTTTTACCAGAAGACACTGATCCTTAACAAGACCTTAAGGACTGCCTTTGAAGGTCACCCTGCTGCCAAGGTACTCAGCTCAACTCAAAGCATCATTGTTTGCCCCATGAGAATTACATGTCAGGGTTATTTCTTGTACTTCCTGGTATTGCACCTTACATCTCCCAGGCACTGACTCAGAAGTAGATACTTTTACTTATGTATATTATCTCATCCAATTATGGAAATAAAGTATTGCACAAAAAGTAGACATTTCAGATTCAAACTAATCAGTTGGTTGCTGTCTAAACAGCAGCCACCTTATTTGTTAAGAGAGTAGTAATGAGGTTATTTGCAAGCATAAAATGATTGACAGTGAGTTGATGAACACCTGCCACATAAAGTATTCCTAGGGAGTCTCCTGGAGCTCCCTAAACTCTTCTTCATAGCACTTTGAAACAGCACTTCTCCTCATGCTAGCTTTAGGCAAATTCTGGAAACTCTGCACATTCTAGACCTCTCAGGGATTTCCTCTTGCAAGTATCACTTTCATTTATAAAATTATTTGACTGCTAGATAGTTGGCGTTACATGACCTCTAATTTGTGTCTTAATGAAGTTCTGCTAGGATCCTAATAGGGAAGAATAGATTCACATTTTATGCATTGGAAATTCTGATACTCAATGTATCACAAAATTAAAGGAGGCTGATTCAACACGTCTATCCTCTCTACACAGATCCATCCAATAGACTATATTGCTTACTGAGCTTTATTGTTTATGGTTGTTTTTCTGGCATGTCTTTGCATGTGTGTATATCTGTTATTTCAATAGTGGTTTTTATTTTCTTTAGTTTATCACAAAAGTCCATTTGTGATGAATTAATGTTATTGTCTCATTCCACCCACTTTCACTTGTACAGGTAGCATTTCAATAATATTTGGCTCTATGTTTTTGTACCTTCCCATATGTTTTCCCCATCTTGGAAAATTTTTCCTTTAACTTTTCTGGCATTTACTTAATTTTCCACACTTCCCTAATACTTCAGAAGTATTCTGTGTATTTCAACCATTGGAATACCTTCTTCATCATGACAAATCAAGTGCTGAGTTACATTACATATTTAATGGGACCTTGAATAATTATTGTGGAGATGACACATTAAATATAATTTATTGTGATTAAATAGAAGGAATCAGATCAACTTTGTTCAGACCCTGATCTTCTACACCTTTTGCTCAACATCTGTCTCCATCTATAGATCCTAGAAACACCTGTATTCATGTGCTAGGCTGACATCTCCTTTCTTTATATATCAATTAGACATTTTCTTACGTACATCTTTCTTGAATAACCTCAGTGAATTATTTTCTCATCAGGTAATCCAGTAGGGGGTAATAGCATATTTACTTTAAATATTCAAGAGCCTGATAAACAACTGATAAATTAAATTCAATGATTGTGAAAAAAACATTGACAGCACAGAGAGGAACAAATGATACAAAATTTGTAATTATTGTGATTTACTTTGCTCTCAAAGAAAGCATTTCCTAGGGACCGGCTACTGTAAAAGGGATTTTCCTAGACAACACCAAAATTAAGATTATGAATGTAGGGAAACAGAATCATGGATTCATAGACGGAGAAGATATTGGATACAAGAACAAATAGGGCATTAAAAAAAAGTAAAAGAACGAAAGACCAAAGTTTATGTTTAATGATTGTTGAGAGCAAAACTGATTCTTTTGCATGTTGATGCCCATGTAAACTTTGGTTTGCACATAGTATTCTTTTAAAGATGGCAACTTTCAGAGTCAGGTTATTAAAGCTGATGTATATGATTTAACTTGTACATATGCATCCAGCATTTCTGAAAAACGTTTTATTTATCTAGGCCACCTTGACTGGGGCTAAGCATATAAAATATATAGTGTTTTGGAGTATCCTTATGTGTGACTTAAATGGTTATCAAGGAGTATCTAGGTTTAACTCTTTACTTAAATTCAGAGTCAGTTGAGACATTTCCATGTATAAATATGCACCTACTATCAGGACAAGTGTCACACAGCATCTGTGAAAAAGACATAAATCAAAGAATGACATTTTGCAAAAGCAGGAAGATGATCACCTAGTGTCTGTGAATAATATAACAATATCTTATGGATTAACATTGAGTACTAAATACCAAAGGACAGAGAAACTACTGATTAAAACTGGCAGACAAAGGCAATCTTACAAATTTGTCACATATAATGAATGTATTTAAAAATTCATGGCCTTTTCAAACTCTTTGTTTCTAGTAGATAATAACTACTTTGTACATTCTTGGCACCCACGCTACAATAGTATAAGGAATAAAAATTAAATAAAGCAAGAATCATATTAAAATAGAACCTATACTAAGTCGTATATATTCCTATCTAAGAATTTTTAATTTCTCCAACATTATCTCCATTTAGGTGCTCAAAAGTAGAAGACTCAACTAACTAGCACTGGTTTTCTATGAGAAATTGCTCCCTTTCTCTTTGGTCTCTGTTACTTCCAACACTACTTCAGCAACTTTATTGTATATCTCTGTAAAACATGCTTCACATTAGATTTCAAGAAGTGGAGCTTGATAAAGCAGAGCAACTAAAAAATAGTGAAACTCTTTTAATAAAAGTTAATATACCATAAGTGACTTACATGTTGATATTCTAAGCCACATATACCAAAAATAAACAATATATTCATACATGTGAATGTTCAAGAGAGAGAGAAAGAGAGAATTTCTCAACAGTATACACCCAGTAACAATCAGTAAACAATCTCTGTATCTCCAGAAAGTATTTAGAAAGTTACAGACAACAGTTTTGATGTGGGATGCCTTTCTATATGATACAAATATGTTTTATCACCATTGGTTATTACCTGGCATATGGCAGGGCAGAAGGAAGGTGGAGTCAGGCAAACACCATGTAGCTGCCAAAGGAGAAAGATGTCAAATATTTTACCAGTAAGTCACATCCTTGTGGCAATGCAGAGATTAGAAAAAATGGGTTAGTTTAAGATTTCAGAGTTAGTAATTAAGAAACCTGAGCTAAGAGGCTAAGCAGTGTTATAATTAATATAGTTTCTGTAAGAAACTATATTAATATTCAGATCTGGACATCCTGGAATGTAAGTACAGCTTCCACTTGCAAAGTTTTATTTTATAAATTCTTATTATTTTTATCTCAACCAAGCAATAAATATTGGATTAAAGCAAAAGTCACTCAATATCCTAAAATTATAAAAAAAGCTAACTTTAATCCACAAGCTTTTAAGATTTAATTCTAGATAAAATTTGCATATATGCAAATTTAACTTATTATATATCTAATTTTTAAAAATTATCGATATAAACCTTTATAAAACAGAAATAAATAAAAGCTTATACATATGCAAAACTGATCAGTATTTTATTACCCAGAGTAATTCCTCATTTGTTTTTTATGTCTTATTGTTGTGGCTAGATAATATTCTTCAAGAAGCTGGGTAGCATTCTATGCTATATTACTCTAAGGCGAATATATATTTATATCACATAAAATTTGGAATGGTGATAATTATGAACACATACACAATATTACTTAATGGAAAATTTTCCTATGAAATATGCTTTGATTATTAATCATATATACGTGTTAGAATACATTAAGTTAATTCATTACAAAAGAAAACTTTGCTTTTAGCTTATGTAAATATTTATTTCAATACATGATATTAAAAATATAATATAATTCTATATGATAAATAGAAAATGGATTTTGAAGGTAGAGCACCTCCAGTTGCAGTCTGTAGCCCCCTATATGCATACAGATGATTATTAGTCTGAATCTCACTTATCTGTAAAATAAGCTTTATATCTCACTATTTATCTTGAAAACTATTTGTAGTAGTTAATGAAATCGCCCGTCACATCATTAGTCATGACTAAATATTTCCGTTAGTTGTTTCTTCTTGTATTAGGTCTCCTACAGTGCAGTTCGACGGTTTCCATCACACTACCACAACTATTCTTAGATCTGCCCTTGCCTTACCTAGCCTATCTATTATTTATCTAAGTTCAATTTGTGTTCTTCCTATACTTTTCTGTGTGTGGCCTTCCACTACAGTTTAATTGACCTAACAGGAACCACATACGCCTTTGTTTTTTTACATTAAAAAAATCTTCAAATGAGTTTATTTTCTTTTTTTAAATTATTTTATTAAAAATTTCTGCCTCCTCCCCTCCTCCCGTCCCCCCCCCTCCAGTCCAAAAAGAGCAGTCAGGGTTCCTGCCCTCTGGGAAGTCCAAGGTCCTCGCCCCTCCATCGAGGTCTAGGAAGGTGAGCATCCA
>LOJH01052484.1:1641-12340 GCA_001685095.1 Ellobius talpinus
ATAATGGGCCAATCAGTTTATAACTAATGTAGACCTCTGTGTGATTTTCTTTTAAGTTAAATGGCTGTGGGACATGGTGGGAAAACAGAAACCAATCAGGACAGAAAATCTCAAACAACACTGCTTGCTTGTTCCACCCAGTCCAAATGGCAGAGGTATGTTTACCAACTTTTCCAGCCATGCTAACTGACCCAGCTCCAGGGATGCAATGGGTGTATGTCACCATTAAGCTATTAGTAGCACAGTGCTCACAAACCTCATTTAAGTGTAGTACCTCCCAAAAAAGCAAGGGTTTGTGCAATTATAGAAGACAATAATCTTGAAACTTAACCATGATTTTATTTTTTACAAGATCCCACAGAAATAATATCACACCCATAACAGTTGGAAGTAATTTTAGAGAATGACATCCCTTCTCCCAACAAAGTTTGTTCTCAGGGGGGTTAGTTATAAGCAGTATAAGGTTGGGGTTGGAAATAAAGTAGCTTCAGGGATCTTTCTTAGAAAAAAATGTAAATCGGATGAGATAATTGATTGGTGTGCTTACACTAATAATAATAGTGAGTATAGTAAGATTCATTATGAGATATTATTTGTAGACAATTTACATTGGAATTGATTCTTGTATATGTCTGTTTACAATATTTGTGTACCTATGTAAATTTATTTTGTCATATTGTATGTATACATGTTTCTACCTTTGCTTAAGATATTTTACATAGTGATGCAATTTTAGGAAATATTTATCATATTGCACTATACATTTCTACCTCTGATCAAGACACTTATATATTGTTTACATTTTGAGGTCATTGTTCTCATCTTCTGCACATTTGTTTAAAGATTATTTAATTTTTAAACATGAAACCTTAGTTTTTAATCTATATAGGTATTAAGAATCATAGGTCAATAGTTATCCATATTTCTCATACTTATACTCAGGCTAGTCAGGTTTTTTAGATGCATAGATATTGTATTCCACATAGACAGGCAATCTTCTAACACTTCAAAGAACTGTAAAATATGGCATTTAAAAACTTAGAATTCTTTTGATGTGAGACATGATTGCTCCTGGCAGCACTGATCTATTCCCGAGAGAATGTTGGACACCAAAGACACTCCACTTGGAGCTTGTTTTCTTCTTGGTAAAACTGGACTTTGGGTAAAGAACTGCTTCTGTCAACCACTGACAAAATGCATGGTGTCCAGATTGGACAAGCAGGATACAAGCAAAAAGAACACAAAACCTTGCTAAGACAGGGTAAGATAGTTTGATAGTTTTTTTAAATTTTCCTGCCTTTGTAAATGGTCTGTCAGATACTGTAGGCCTTAGTCAAAGATGGATGCCCCAATGTTGCAAATGAGACTTTAGGTGGTTGCCAGGTAGCCAGTTGTCTCTGTCATTTCTTGCACCTTTTGGAAGTTGCTTGATTNCACTGACAAAATGCATGGTGTCCAGATTGGACAAGCAGGATACAAGCAAAAAGAACACAAAACCTTGCTAAGACAGGGTAAGATAGTTTGATAGTTTTTTTAAATTTTCCTGCCTTTGTAAATGGTCTGTCAGATACTGTAGGCCTTAGTCAAAGATGGATGCCCCAATGTTGCAAATGAGACTTTAGGTGGTTGCCAGGTAGCCAGTTGTCTCTGTCATTTCTTGCACCTTTTGGAAGTTGCTTGATTTCACTTCCTATTTACTCAAGTAATATTATTTCCCTTCTTATGTCTTTGATGGGGTTGAAGTCATAGTTGCACTCCTTTCATGATTTAGCCAAGCTATTTTAAAAATAGTACTTGACTCCTTAGGATATTATAACTATTGAAACATTTAGTATATGCTTCTTGTTTGATGTAGTTCATGTTGGTTGTAATTCTAATTTTTTGTATGTCTTTGCCTCTTCTTTTCAATACTTGATATTTGTTCTTATTGTATATAGCTTTGTATTAGACTTAGAACATTCTTATTTAGACAAAAGGGGAAGGTTTTGTGGGAACTCCTTCAGACAATAGCCTTTTAGATACTGGTCCACTTTGGGCATAGTCTCAGGTACTATAAATGTAGACAAAAAGCATGTGTGGGCCTTTTGGCTGCTGGATTTGGTTCCAGTTCCCAGTAGGTGCAGAAGACTGTGGATTGCTACTCTTTCTGTGAGTTTATCTCTAAATAAATAAACCTTTATTATACTCCATTCTGGGCTATTGTGGGACTCTTTTGTATGCCCACAGTCACTCAGTGTACTATGGAAACCTAATGCTTTAGACATTTTCTAAAATATTTACAAATATAAAGGTAATATGAAAGAAATCTCCAAATAATGCAGAAGACATTGTCTCCCAACTTGCCATCTGTTTCATCAAATAAAGCTTCAGTACTAGGACTGAGTTATAGCTAATTGAGTTGTTCATCAAATGGATCCTATGAGAATCCCTGAGCAACCTAGGCTGTTGCCAATACTATAGATTGCTCTCAACAAACTGATAGCAAGGCGTTTGCTGAAGACAACATCTACATAATTCCTTGGACATGGAGATATTGAGTTGGTGCCTTCATGGAACCTTTAACCCTAACTAAGTTCTAGCCACTTCAGTATAGGAAGGTGCTCTACACTCTATTAAAAGAGGAATGTAAACACAAAGTCTTTGATATACAATGATTTCTTGCCTGCAAGATATGCTAAGACAATGGTGGCAAAATTCTTGTGGGAGTAGCCAATATCTGGTTCAACTGACTCCATGAGATGGAACCCAAACCTGACACTGCTTGACTTAATATCTTGAGTATTTGCTTCTGTAATTCAATAACAAGAAATCAAATAGCTAGTTTTAAATATGTTCAAAGGATTTGACAAGGCATTTAAATAAATAGAGAAAGGAAGTAGTGCTAATATTGTGGAGAGACTGGTACTATTATGTACCATCACTGAAGATGTACAAGGGTATAGATAGAAGGGGAAATCATCAAGAGGTGTAAGCACCTGAAATGTTTATCCATGTGTGAAGGGATCAATAAATACCTACATACAATAAATATTATTTGGCTTCCAAAAATTCACATGACAAACTATATTTAAAATGAGACTATTACAATCCTGAAAAAAGCTAAAACACAATAGCTAATGTTGAATAATTCAACCTATAAGAGATATTTAAAATAAAAGAATTATTTAAAAATAAATTAGTCAAATTCATAGCTATGAGGTTATTCTCACATATTAGGAATGTGTGTGTGCATGTGCATGTGTGCAAGTATAAAGTCATATATAAATATCAACAATTAATGAAGAAAGAGTTGATAAACTTGAAAGACAGAAGGGAGAGATAAATGGAAGGATTCAGAGGGAAGAAAGGAGAGGTAATTCTGTGATTATATATAATCTCAAAAATAAAAGAGATAATAACAAATTAAATGGTAAATTTCATTTGTGCTTCTTATTGTGATAAAATTCAGTAAGGTATGAAACATTTCTCATCACCCAAAAATTATAATATTTAGATTTTTTTCATGGGCTTTATAACATGGCAAGAGTTAGAATTTTATGGAGATGTGCTTGAGGCTCCATTCTGTAGAGTATATTTACCTTTAGTTAAGGAAAATACTGTCTTTCGTGATGCCATTGAGTTATGGAGTTTGACAGAAAAGTATTCATGCTGTGAGTACTTGGTCAATGTTAATGACTTTTGTTTTTCTATTCTAGAAGTTGACTAGGGTAGATGCACCAAAAGAGACGAACTTGAATATTGGCTTAGAAAAATGGACAAAGTTTTTTTCTGAGCTTTTGAGGACAGAGTCCTAAGAGGACACAAAGTAAATTTTCTGAGGATTTATCCTATTTAGTCCATAGTCAACAAAGGCAATTTCCTGAGAGAACTAATACTGAGTCATTATCATTTTCACTCCTTCAAAATTGTGTTTGTAGAGCAAAATATTCAAAAAATCACATATCCGGATCTTTGTATTCTTTTCCTGTCTCATGCATGAAAGGTATGCAATAAATACTTATTTTATACACGATTGCATGAGTTATTAGTTTCTTTTAAAATGCTGAAGAAGTCTTATTCTAAAAGAACTCTGAATTTGAATTCAGTCATAATATTAGTCCAGTATGTTTAATGAACCAGCTGGGGAGGTCATTTGAAATTTGCCAAGTCACAACACCCTGAATGAATCAGACAACATCTATAAAACAGGAATATTGTTATTGAAAAAAGCAGCAACAATTTCAATCCAGTGATCAAATTAGAAAAGACATTTTGATGCATTTGTAAGCCATATTTCAATATAAAATATAACAGGATAGTAGATTTGAGATTCCATTGCATGCCCTGTATATTCTTTGTGCTATAGATGATGAAAAAGAAAGCATGATTGTGTGTCATTCATTCAGAAAGCAGTACACTCAATCTAATTTTGAAGGGCTACCATTTATTGCCTTTAAAAATGGCATTACTGAGAGAAAGTTAGATGGATAATTAGATATTAAATAGCAAGTTCTAGTGTTAGGCTTGACTGACAAGATAAAATAGGTTGATAAATGTCTTTTACAATCTTGGGAAATTTGTTTTGCTTAAACAAATTGAGTTGAGAATTTTCATATACTTTTATGAGATAGTAGCTCAAAATGTTGACTAATTGTGGTGATTGACTACAGCAGTTTATAAAACTTAGAAAGTCCAAAACTAGAATTTAATACCTGGAGAAGTTCAATATACAACCAGGACTCTGACTATATAGTTGTAGAACAGATGCTAGTAACATTTTATAATTTACTTTTGACATGGTGAAGTGCATCATTTAGGCCGCACCCTGTTTCATTCTAGTTCATCTGCAAGGCAGTGTTTCATCAATTACAGGTTTCACATTTTTAAAAATGGTAGAAGAGTCATAAGCTTGACTCTACATAGATGTACTGTATTTTCTTGAGATTATTGAAGTGTTTGAGGAGGAGTATCACTTTGAACAAAGAATTCTGAAGAACATCATAGGCTGAAGAGAAGGAATAAAAATGTGAAGAGGTATGTCACTTAAATTATTATTGGTGATATTCTTTGATGATACCAGTACTTAAGCTTTACACTTCTTTAAGACCATTTGGAAAATGTCTTGGTTGTACAAAAATACCTGTTAAACTCCCAAATATACAGGCAAAATGTAACCATAAATGAACTACTAGTAAAATACAATGCATTTTATGTTATTAAAGCACAAATGCATTTTCATATGGATTATTTGGGGGTTTTCAAAATATGTTTTTGTCTTATAGTTACTTGACCTAATTGAATCGATGGGTAAGATACAGGCATCTGTACTTCAGGACCTAATGAGTACCAGGATGATTATGAGTTATCAAGTCAGTCAGCAAGAAAGTCAAGAAGGATCTTAATAGATAAAAGTGTTCAAGCATTTCGTAAGTTAGTGCTAGAAGTACCATAGTCAATAAACTAATATAAACAATGAAATGTTGAAACCCTAATAAAATGTTACTGGAGAGAAGTGCTTTTCATTTGGAGAGAATTCAGTCCAACATGTTTTCTTAGAATTCAACAGAGCTGTCACCATGTGCTAAGTCAGGAAGAGCTTCCAACTTCCCTGTATGACTATAGTCTTAAAACCTCACACAGAGCTGCCTAAAATATGTGTGTCATCAGACTACTCCCATGATCGAAGAAAACAGCAACTCCCTCTCCCCACACACACTCACCCCACTAGAAAAAAGTAAAAGTCATCATGTATTTACTATACCAAAACTGTAGAGGGAAATATCTACCACATCATACTTTGTCCCATAAGCAAACACAATTAAGAATGACTATGAGAGGCCATTACAGGATTACCTGTTCTAGATTAAGACATCATTTTTGATTTTGCATTCAAGCATACTTAAGGATAGATCAAGACTCAATGAAAAAATAATAAGGTATTTATGACATACATACTGATTTTTCTGATGTTTACTCTAACTGAGCACATCCCTGTTAAAATGTCCATTATCTTATTATTCATGCATACTTTATGTTTAGGAAAATGTTAGATAGATTCATGTCATAAAAGTTATACATTTTGTTAATATGTATTAGAGGCAAAACTTCATCATTTTAAAAATGTAAAGTGATATAATATGTTGTCAATGGAATAATTTTTTCATGGGAAAAGGATTGAAAACGACAGATTGGTATAGACAAGTTATTCTACAAGTTAGTTGACGATCAACATGCTAAAATAATTTTGAAGTCTTAACTATACATCAAATTATTGATTTAATTTTGTTGCTCAAGTTAGTTTTGTTTTTTAATCAGATTATTTAGAAATGTAATAATAGTATAAAAAATTAAGAAAAGAAAGAAAAGAAATTGGGCTTATTCTGTTTGAATTATTTCAGTGCCTTCTTTTCTTTAATAAACTAGAGTTAGAATACTTTTCTTAGATGCTAGCTATCCAGAAAATGCTGATTTGGTCATTATACTTTGCATACATGTATTGGAGTGTTATACTATATCTTCTAAATATATAATATTTTCTGTCAATTAAAAATTAAAATACTGTTTTCAACTAAATACTCCTAAGGGGGAAAAAGCTATTGAAACTCACACACCTTATGGAAAATTTGAATGGGATAGTTGATTATTTATCAATTAATTTACTGGTTTCATCAAATAAACTTAGTTGAAAAGTATTAGAATAATCAGTGGATATTACAGTTAGTAGGTAATGTGTACTACATATCATATAACTAAAGAATTTCTGAACAGTATGAATATAAAGAAGCAGTAAATAACATTTATAAATAAAGGAGGGATGGTTTGGAATCACATCTTACACTTAGTTTTTCATATTACTCCTAGTTTGTGTTTTTGAAAACATGTGCAATAACTGTTTATATATAAATCATTGAGTAACTCATTTGTCTGTCAATAATTCCATTTACTCCAAAGTATAAAAACAGAAATAAAATCTAGAACCCAATCATAAGAGAACAGCAGGCATCAAAATGAGTGATATTAAAGATATGATAATAACAACTTAGTATATGCCTCTTGACAAATACTAGGTATTTTTGATTAATTTAATAAAACTTTGAAACACCATTGTGTGCTTTATGGGTAAAGGGGAAATATGGCCACCATTTTGCTTAGTTTATGAAGCAAATAAATGGCACAACCAGTAGTTAAATCCATATGGTCTGTCACTCAAATTTTTGCTCTTAATTGCTATCACTCTATCATATTTTATTTTCTGTCAATAGTCTGATACCAATAAATCCAAATGTAAATGTGATTTCAAATGATTGTCTCTTAGTGAAGCAAACAAAATAACTATTTAAAGTAATGAAATGTTCATTTAATATTGTATGATAGTACAGGAACTGAGAAGGCTGATATTGTCTAGGCATACATAAGCAATTAACACTTGATTTGTTATTATAGAATATATGAAATTCATATAAAATTGGATGGTTGAAATGATACTGTATAAATTGCTAGGCTTCAGAGATTTATTTGTGAATTGAAGAGATTTTTCATTTTATATTTGGATGTGTATAATTTAATCTTGTTGTGTAGACCCTTAAAATTTATTTTACACATTTAATAAAGTCCAGAGACACAGTTGCTATAGGATAAGTACTGGGCCTAAAGGGGGTTATATAAAGAGGAATTAGTTGTGTATTCCCATAATACCAGAACACAGTAAGTAAGGCAAGAGGTTTGGAAATTTGAGGATAGCCTGGCTACTTAGCAAGGCACCATCAATAAGAAAATGTAAAATAACTATTTATGTAACAGCCTAGGAAGATATTCTTGAAGAAAAATGAGTAAGTGTTAATTGGAAAAAGAATGTGGAAATTTGAAGAAAAGACAACAGAGTATGCAGAAGTCTGGAGGATAGAAAAAAACATGGTATATTTCAAAATATCATAAGGCGGTCACTGTGGCTGGAAAGGAAAGCAAGATGGAGAAAGGCCTGAAATAAACATCTAACTATAGAAATAATAATGGCCTGGCCCTGAATTTCATATAATGGAGTTAGATTTTTATCCAGAATACAATAAAAACAATAAAGCTGTAGGGAAAGAATTGGGCGTTTTATCATTTGTCTTTTAGGAAAGTGGTCCAATGTTGCAAGTGTCATCAATAAGGGGAAAAACAGAGAAGTATTACTTCTAAGTTTTGGGTACTATGTAAGTAAAAGAAGCATATAAACTTGCTTTAATTTTGTAAAACACTGAGATGTGAAATATATCAGATAAAACTATTCAACTACAGCTGTGATTCTGCACATGGTAGTTCTATAAAGGTGCCAGTATCTTATGTAAGCAATAAGTTAATGGGACCCATACAAGAATTTAAGTAAATACACATCAGATTGTTATCTGTAGGACAGAGCTAACTCCGAAGTACTGCCAGGTAAATATTAGAGAAAGACATGCTTTGCTTTTATGCAGTAGAATTAAAAGCAAAAATTAAAATATGATTATAAAGACTGATATGGTTATGAAATATGTGGAAGTTATTTTTATTCTTTTGTAATTTTATTCTTTTATTCACCAACCAGGATGTATTGTGCTCTAAAATCAGTATTCTGCACTAGCCACCTCACTACATCTTGGGCAGTGAAAACATAAACTTTTAAAAGCTGCCTTCTACAGGTTCTCCAGGGACTTCATTACTAGACTGATGCAATCATTCACTCAAGCCCTTAGGGCCTAGGAGTAGTGATGGGGAGAAATACCCAGCTAACCCACTGCGTCCTTTAGCTGCCATGGATAGACTAGCATCACGTAATACTCCAGGTGGAATAACTGCCCTACAACCAAGGAAATCCTACATTAACACTGCAGGCTCTACTGGTTAGAAGACCAAGGAAAATGGCTGTATTTAATGTGTGACACTGGAACCTTTTAGTTTTGTTCTTGAAAATCCTTGATAATAATAATAATTGAAATGAAACTAAGAACTATACATATAATTTCTTTCTGAACAAACTACAGATTTTTGTAAAATTACTCCTAGTCTTTTTAACCATGTATGAGATCAAAATGTTTGGCTATAATGATTTCTTATAGACATAATGACAACTTCGAGCTAAGCAGTTGAGACTATATTTCCTCAATGCCTTCCCTCATAATATAGACTGAAACATACATTAAAACAGACAATCTTAGCTTTTCAGCATCAGTGTAAGGGAACTGATTATTTAGATTAAAATTTTGGCATTTTGAAGAATTTGGACAATAATGAGTGTGAATCTCATTAAGATGTCTTGCTCAAAAGCTGATCAGGTGCTGGAAAAAGCACAAGTTGAATGTGTGATAGAGTAAGTCTGAGTTGTCTGAGCAACAATTACATCTTGTCTAACACATGCTATATTTTCAATAACTAATATATTGCTAGATATATAGAAGTTATCTAATTAATACTGGAAGAAAAAAATGACTAATCAATTAAATATATTAAATCATGAGCAAAATTATGATTAAGTTACCTGAAATAATTTCTTGTGTTTTCGAATGGCATTTAAAGCAAAATACAAGAGATCTGTTAAGTGTAGTTGGACTGTGTCCAACTACATTTTAAATAAATTTAATTTTGTTTCTTTTTTGTTTTTTATATTGTGACTTCAAAGCTATTGCTTACAAATAAGTTGATATCGAGGACTGGACTTATTTAGGTCTTCCAGAGAACAGAAGAGCAAGGCTGTAGTGAACTTTTCTATCTTTGGACATTGTGTGACCACAACATTATGTGAATTAATTGTAATTTTAGGTACATCAACTGAAGCATGTTTCTGGAAATTGCAAAACAATATTAGTCATTGCCTCTCCAATAAATCTCTTTAGCCATGTGGGATGATCTTGTATTACTTCTATAAACTGGTATTCATTATAGGTGAAGCTTTCCAAAATTGCTTTTATCCAGGGATTCTTATTTATTTTGAAAGGAAACATTATAGAGTGACTTCTAAAACTTCAAAAGTTATTCCTTCTAATAAAACTATTGGACCTCAGTAGAGATGAAAGATGGTGATCAGGATGTAGAATTTTCTGGGACACATTTTTAAAAATGTGACTTCTCAAAAAATATTAATACATATATGGATGGCCATCCTTATTACCATCTTTTGAACATTTGTTAGGTGTTGGCAAATGTTCGCATTTGAAACTGTTCGTATTCTCTCTTAGTGGTGTAATGAGATGGCACTTGAGAAAAACAAAAAAAATAGACTTTATAAAATACCTGAAATGTGACTACTTCAAAGTTTGTTTGATTCATTATAGAACTTTCAGTTTATGGTATAGATGATTTCTCCTTTTCTTTTTCTTTATTTTTATTTTTCCATTCAAAAATTTACACTTCCTCCCCTCCTCCCATTCTCTTCAAGCTCCCCCACTCACCCTCATCTCTCCCACTCCCTCCTTAAGAGAGGGTGGGGTACCCTGCCCTGTAGGAAGTCCAAGGCCCTCCCCCCTACATCCAGGCCTAGGAAGCTTTGCATCCAAATAGACTAGGGTCCCAAAAGCCAGCACATGCAATAGAAACGTCCCAGTGCCTTTATCAATGGTTCCTCAGTCAGCCACCATTTTCCACCACATTCAGAGAGTTGGGTTTGATGGCATGCCACAACCAAGATAGAGAATTACAGACCAATTTCGCTCATGAACATCAATGCAAAAATTCTCAATAAAATACTGGCAAACTGAATCCA
>LOJH01052487.1:0-12047 GCA_001685095.1 Ellobius talpinus
TGTGGTTTTGGAATCAGGGTGACTGTAGCATCATAAAAAGAGTTTGGCAATGACTCTTCTGATTCTATTATGTGAAACACATTAAGGAGTATCGGTATCAGCTCTTCTTGGAAGTTCTGAAAAAATTCTGCATTAGAACCATCTGGTCCTGGGCTTTTTTTGGTTGGGAGGTTTATTATGACAGCATTGCTTTCATAACACTTTATAAGCAGAGTTTTGGGAGTTCCCACATTACCATGTAAGATTCTCCATAACAGCTTTTGTTTTCTCTTATGGAATTCCATTAATCAAATAATTTCAGAATATATATTTTAATATGTGTAACTTGTTGAAGAGAGAATACAGTTTCAGACCAATATGTTCATAAAAGACACAGTAAAAGTTTAATTGCTATATGTTATAGTCAAATGTTCTGTCATACAGAAAATTCTGCACATTTTACTTTATTCATGTATGTAGAAAATTCCACATCTGAAGACATTAAAAGGTAGATTATTATGAAAACGTTTTCATTGCCTACTTTAGATAGTTGACTTCCCTGAATTAAGACTACAGTTACCACTATTGAAGAAATCAGTTTCCTAAATCTAAGATAAAAGTTTAATTATTTTCAAAGCAAGAACAAAGGTAACATAAAGTACTTATACAGTGAAAATTGAAGTGGCATAAATGTGGTGAAATTAAGGAACTTCCTTTAAAGGGTGAAATTAAAGATGTTCTATTGAAAAATATGCCAAACTTGTAAAGATGCTCTAAATGAAATAAAAGGAAAAAAATCTATAGATAGAATTGTGGATTGGTAATATTTCAACAATTTATTTTTCCTTTACCTTAGCTAACACAATCTATTTCAGATATAACACAGATAACAGAAATGGAGACACATAGGCTAATACAACATTTTGTAAAAATATTGTTTATAATGTTTATGTCTTTGAAAGGCAATGATAGATTAACTTCAAGTAATTCATATAGCTTGATATATCATAAACATACATAAATATTAAGTAGTCTTATTAAAGTAAACAAAACAATGTAGTACATTGTTTTTTATGTAATTTTTCATGTTGTTTGAGAGAAATCTTTCAAAGGAATATACATAGTGCTGTAGCCCTCCTATTTCTTACTCCATACTGTTGTTGCAAGACTAGCCTGTTGATGTTATGTGAGCAATTACCATTTGCAAGTAAGGAGACATTTACACTCCTGCATGACATTGACTTCTCATATCTGTCTTTACAAATTCAAGCAACTTCCAGAGTTCTTCACTCCAGTTTCTCAAATGTAGGTTAAATGTAATGAATTCATAGTAAAATTTGTCAATGAATGATATAATTATATTCATTTGCATATTTAAGTATTGGGTTACTCATGGCCCCTATTTTGAATCATAGTACATCACCTGTCAATCATTTTTATTCAAATAACATTCCATTTTTATAATGAACCCTCTCTCCTATAACTGACCCATGGAAGTTGATTAAGTATTTGCATTCTTTCATACTTTTCTCAGGGTCTTAGTTAGGGTTTCCATTGCTGCAATAAAATACCATGACCAAAAAGTAAGTGGTGGAGGAAAGGGTATATTTAGTTTACACTTCCACTGATCTGTTCATCATTGAAGGAAATCAGTAAGGAACTCAAGTGGGGAATATTCCTGGAGAAAGGAGGTGATGCCAAGTCAAGTGCTGTTTACTGCCATGTTTCCCATGTCTTTACCCATTTGCTCTCTTATAGAATGCTTATAGCATAGGCATCAACCAGAAAAGCATTACTCATATTGGGATGCTCCCTCCCCCACCAACAACCAATTATTTTTTTTAAATGTAGTGTGGAACCGTGGTCTGTATTCTGTCAATTATATTTTAAATAAGTGCTGATGGGCCAGTAGCCAGGCAGGAAGTATAGACGGGACAACCAGACAGGAAGTAGAGATTTTTTCAATGAGAACAGAATTCTGGGAAGAAGGAAGCCCATTCCTGGGCAGTCCTGACCAGCCACAGAAGAAGCAAGATGTGACTGCCTCGCTGAAAATGGTACTGAGCCATGTGGCTAACATAGACAAAAATAATGGGCTAATATATGTTATAAGAGTTAATAAGAAGCCTGAGCTATGGGCCAATCAGTTTATAACTAATGTAGTCCTCTGTGTGATTTCTTTGGGACTTAACAACTGCGGGAACTAGGCAGGACACAAACTTAGTCAACAAAAATGCCTTTCAGTTGTATCTTTGGGAGGCATTCTCTCAAATGAGACTCCCTTCTTTCAACTAACTCTAGCTTTTATCAAGTTACCTTTGGACTAGTCTGCATAATCACCATTTTTGCTCCTTTCACAATCATTTTCATCACTATGATAGACAAATTTAATTTTGTATTTTCAAATAAATAATAAAAACTTGATTTTAATTATAGGCTCTGTTCATTACATGAATCTCAAGTGGTATTTCATTTCCTTGTATCACGTTAATGCAGTTTTTTTTACTTCTACCTGTTGGGGTGTGGGTATTTTACGCAATTGGAAATTAAACACAGGTGGATTTCAGTATTCACTGGAACTCTCTCCCAACACTATCCCATGTTTTCCATTTTTAATTTTCACTCATGTCTTTGAATTCTTTATTAACTTTTCTGATCCTCAGGCCTCTACCCTTTCAAGTGGTATTTTTGCCAAAGTTGGTCTCTGACAGTCTTCATATTACCAACAATGCAGGAAAGAGCTGACCATGTACTGTTTGACTTAAGCACTCTTCCTACTTCATTTTGCAGTTAGGAACTTGGAGAGATTTGCCTCCTTTTCCTTTGACTAGATTTCTATTTTGTTATGATTTTAAACACTGCACTCACTTTAATCCTTTATCATGAATGAGTAACAAAGATTTAGGGAGTATTATTGATAGTATTGCTTTTATGATCAGCAGTATGTCAATGACCTCCAATATTCTAAATAGATTTGATACTCTGATATCTTGTTCAGACTTTTTAAATCCTCTTATTGGCAATATATATTGATGAGCCACAAAAGATATACATAGAAATGAAAATATATACTCTCATCAGGTTATTTTCATATATTTAAGAGCAAATACACATACATACATATGTATGTATACATATGCATATATAATTGTTGGTCTCCCTCTCTCCATAAAAATATTTCACAAATATATCTACATATATTTTTGGATAGTGGGAGATCAACAATTAAAGTAAAAAGAGAAAATTAATTTGAAATAAAGGCAATGGGTTCTTGGGAGAATAAGAAGAAAGAAAGAGAAGGGGAAAATTGGTCAACTATATTACAATCACAAATTAAAAAACATATACTTTAATCCTGCTAATGATCAAGTACACTTTAACCACACTGAGGACCACTCCCCTTCTCACATATGATCTACTACAGCCAATCATCCTTTAATAATAAATTTCCAAAAGTTTAAGTCTTTAGATTAATGAATTTTATTAATTTCATCTACTATGATATCCTATATAATGTGGATTCATCTGCTAATTTTTTACCATGCATTTTAATCCCTTGGGACAATATTAGTCATGTATCAAGTACTAAGTAATTATTTGCAACATAATAAGCAAATATATTTACTGACCATTTTTTAAGAAAAGTAATAAAAATTGATTTGGATTTCATAATAAAGAATGATTGACACTTAAAATTAAAATCTAGAAACAGGAATAAGTACATGATAATATGAATTACATGTGAATTCAAGGTGTATTCTTATGTTTTCTAATTTTTCACTGATAATTTATTATATAGAATTCACTATGTGACATTCTTTAGAAAAGAAGTTTATTGATAGGCAATTAATAGATAGATAGATAGACAGATAGATAGATACAAGATAGTAAATGATGATTACAAAATTAGTTATGAGTGAGTGAATTAAGAATTGTCTATAGTTTTTAGAGTAAGGATATTCAAACTTAGCATTCTAAATAATATTTCATGATTATAAGAGGCATTTATAAGTGTATAAACTTAACTTCTGAATTTTTCTGATTAGATTGTTTTGCAAAGGTCCTCGAGCAACTTGTTGAAAAGAACATAAGAAAGGTAGAAAGAAAAAGAAAAATAACAATATGAAATGTAAATTTAGAGACATACATATGATTTATCTTTAAGGAAGATGTGATTGAGACTTTATCTAAGATACACAGATGTGCCTGCATATCTCTAAACCTAGTGATAGTGTTTCTCATTCAATAGGACATGATAACATTCCTGTTAAATAAAGTATAGTTCTTATTTTCTCCTAACCATAGATTGCTACTGATTCTGAGGTATAATACTGTGATGGTCAAAAGGTACCTGGGCAAATTTATAGTGCTAAAACATATTTTCCATATGTTTTATGGAAATTCATAAAGAACAAAAGTTTTCTGTGAGTGCTCTGTGTAAAGAATTCCAAAACCAAATGTTATGTCTTAGAGGATCTGTTGTGTCTTTTGAATGTAGAGATTCAGAATCCCTATACAGCATAAGGCATGACAAGAAATCTGTAAAGTTAAACACAATATTGCATAGAAGATTTCCTCTAAAATCCTTAGCCTTACTCATGAGTAAAGAGGTCAGAGACCAGTTCATCCCACTGTCTAACTCCAGCATGCTTTCAACTCTTGATTAAAATAAGAACATGAGCAAGCAAACTGTGTGATCTGATTTCCAGCTTTTTCACTTCTTGTTATTTATTATTAAAAAAGACAGTGAATTCCAATACTTGTCTGAGACCTTGGAGTATCACTGAATGGAAACCCATTTTCCAATTTTGGCAGCAGGAAAGATGTAAAAATTTCTCCAGATAATTTTAAGCACTAATTTATTTTCTCAGTAGTACTTGAATTAATGGAAATTTCTTTTTTATCTAAACCAAAGACTCATATAATAGTGTCATAGATGTAGGATGATATACTATAATTATATATAACATATAAAAATAATATATATTGTAAACTTATTTATATAATGTATCAGGCAACATATATGAAGAATTTAATATATTATATATGTATTTATATGAAGGATTTATGTGATTTGGAGAATTCGTAAAGCCAAAAATTTTGAAGTTTTAGAATATTTATTGCTCCCCCATTTAGCTCATCACATGCCTGATAAATACTTTTTGTTAAAGTCTGCTGAGAAAAGTTGGTTATTACTTTTTAGTTGACTCCAAAATATAATGTTAATATTATAAACTAAGTATTTGATAAATTTTATTTTCAAACTCTTTGACAAATGTGAATGTATTATTATTGAAAAAGTAAAAGCACACAAGCATGTGCCTTGACATTGCCAATACTTAATCAGAACTCTTTATATTAAACTTTAGTGTGCCTGATACCTTCAATTTCTCTATATACAGATGCAATTATTTCCTTATTTTCATGTGGTTTCCATTTTCTCATATTCTCACTCAGAACAACAACTCAATTTTTACCTTGATAAATCACCTGTGAACATTTATTTGCTTTATTTGAACAAAACAATGCCTGATCAAATATATGTATTCCCCTACTGAGTCTGCACACAGACAATCCAGAGAGCTGTGTCAATAGCAATAGTGTCCAACTGAAGAAGGAAATGGCAAATTATCTAGATGGAAGTGTTTATACTGAAAATGAGTGTATGTTAAAGAACAAAATTTTACCCAATTAGTATTTGAGTGATAAAAGTTACATTTTGATTAATAAACATATGATTTCCAATACATATATATTGTACAATGATACACAGTGAAGTTTTTATGGAAAAGAAAAAAAATAATTTGAGGTTGGTATTTGTTATGTTTTTGAGAGTAAAAGAGATCAAATCAGTTCCAATAGTCTGAAAAATACTAATCAGCTCTATTATTTTCTTCTATGTCAGCATTTACCTATGTAAGGCAACACAGTGATATTGATTTTCTACTCACAAATGTCTTTGTCTTCATTTGCTGAATAATTATTGTTCAGTCCATTATTAATGTTTCATCACAGTTTACATTTAATGTTGAGCTGTTTATCTTCAACATTTGGCTGTTTTATATTCTCCCCCTTAACTGAAAAGCAGTTGGAGTAGATTGATATGAGAAGCCAATAATAGACACAAGACAAAACAAGTTTATGGACAATTTTTGAATATGTAGAATATTCAAATTAAAAAAGAAAAGGTCACTGACCAAGACATAACCATATCTGAAGATTTTCATAGAATTGTGATTGTCCATGTGAATCAATGAAAAGACTGAACACAATTCCACAAAGAAGAAAATGCTGTTTACACAGAAAAGACACAATAAACAGATTTATGCATGGTATTTGAGGAAGATGTCAGAGGCCCTGAAAATTCAGGTAAAATTGATATATGAAAATACTGTTAAAAATGAAGGAATTCTAAGGATACTGTAAGAACAGAGCATGGTTTTCCACAGAATTTGTTAGATTTGCAAATGATATTACATCAGTTGGAATTTGTTTATAAGTACAATTAATTCACAAGAAGATCTTTATAGGTAATAATGTAATGCTGATTAACATCATCATGAAAATTGTCATTGCATGTTTATACCAAAAACAACTGCAATTTCTAAGGAAGGTGTCATGCAGTTCTCTAATTTCCTTCAATAAACTCTTCAAATGATTTATGCATGTATTCATTTACATTTTTCCTAACTATTTTATGATTCCATGTGAATTTATGTACTTACAGAAAAGAAATTGAAATCATAAGTTATTTTAATAGGCAAAATAACCCCAATAAGATGAACTTAAAAGTACTGCTATATGAGGAAATATTGATTCAGTTGTGGTAAGCTCAAAGTAAAGTACTCTAAGAACCACAATACCTATGATAAAAATCCCCTGGAAAAACATTCCTTGTTCCTCTGGAACACAAAGATTGTGCCATAGGCAAGTTCTTTTCATTCCCCAGCTCTATTTGGATTCCACCCCATGGTCCTGGAAGTTGCTATGTCTGTTTCCACTGTAATGTCATCATCATCATAACTTCACAAAGTTTCCTCAGGGACTTCTTTTTTATCTGTTAAATTTATTTATTAATTAATTTAGTTATTAAATAAATTTAACATATACACAGAATATAAAAATCTTCATGTTGCTATTGTACACCTGCAAGACAACCTCCAACTGCTCCATAAGCCTGGGCAATGGAGATAACATCTCTAAATCTCTTTGTTGTCACTTTTACCAATGGGGAATACTGAAATCCCCACCTAATGTCCACAACCTGGGGCACTCTGCCATGAAGCCCTAGGATTTGTCATAATGCACAGAAATTCTTGTATTCAGAATGAATCATAGGATGTGGATGTGGGACCACTCAGAGACTTCTTAAAGGAAAAGAAGTATTACTTCACTTATAAGATCCATTTTCACAGTCACAGATGCAGGAAACTAAAAGAAATTATTCTTCCCATAGTTCTTTCATCAGAGTGTAAGACACTTTGATACCTAAGATTGTTAGTGAGACTAAAGACTTAAGTCGGTAGGTAGCAGAATTCACAAAGCCCCTTCCAATGGCCATATTAGCAGGAACATTTATGAAGAGAAGATGCTCTTATGCAGGCCACCATGCCTGAAATTTGAAAAGGGATCACATGGAATGCAACTTTCACAAACCATCACCCACAATGCTACATCTTTGAATTATATATGCTACTGTAATCACATATCATACATTCTTATGTATATAGCTCCAATGAAATCACTGGTCTACTAACTTGGACTTGGGAAGGTTCATACTTCACTCTGTCAATAGTGTCTTTCTATTGTGAGCAGAAATTTGTTCAAGTCTACCCAAAAAGATATACAACAAATTTTGTTCCCAGCATTCAGTATTGACACATACAACTATACCTGAGAGAGTTGAGCATAGAGCTCGTGGCAACCAATCTGGCTCTGTTTCTCTAGGTGGTATGAGATAGTGGATCAGACCACTTTATTTCTGTTGTTATGTTAACCATTCCCTGAATAAAACTGTCTCCCAAATCTACCACACAAAGATTCTGTCCTAGGCAAGTTTATATCCATACCTCAGCTCAATTTCGATTTCTTCCCATTTCTCTGGCATTCCTAATGTTCTGTTTCCACTATAATGTAGTCCTCATCTTCATGAGGGTCACCTTAAAGGAACTACTACATGTCACTTACCTACAGCTGCTTTTTGTTACTATGGGCAAAATCTTGCAACATGCTTAAATCTACCTACATACATAATACTAAAAATGTCATGGAGCCAGTGAGCTTCTGTTTAATCCTGCTGAACTCTTTAATTCTTACCAGTGTTTTTTTCTTCCTAAAACTAACATGAATACATGAATACATTAAAATTCCCACCATCAGAAACCTCAGCCCACTAACCTTAATTCAACTTCACAGAAGTTCTTAAGACATGAAAGGAAGAAATCAAACCTCTTGATCAAAATTTATGAATTATTTCTCTTCTAAATCCCAATAGAGTCATTACCCACTATAACCACAAATGCTAGGCTTTTGCTGACCAATATGATGGAGAAATCAAAATGACACAGGAGCTTCAAACAGTAGATGACAACACATTCATACTCAAGAGACACACAGTGATGAAAACTTGAGGCTCATCACTACAATTCACTTCTTATTCAGGCTGGGATTCCAGCCATAGAATGGAGCTACATACAATAGCCTAGTCATCCCACCTCATTTAACAGAGATAAGAAAACCCTTCAAAGGCGTATGCAGAATCCCTCCTCTCAAACTATTCTAGAATATGCCAGGGTAGCCATAAATACTACTCATTACACATGCTGTTCTATCTTGTTGCCATGGCAGTTGCATTATACCTGAGGTGACTAATAAGACAAGTAAGGAAGAATTACTCAATACTTTACAGGTGGTGAATGATGTATGGCCATTTTTTCTCATCTGACGTGCAGTGGCATGCTCCCGTTATGATGAAAATTCAATGTTTGAGTACCCCCAAATGGCAAATTGACTCCACAATACATTTTAATATACGGTAAAAAGATCCATTTATGTTGTAATAGGCAGGTTGTAATTGCTGTGTATGTCATCTTCCATTTGACAGTAAGAAATGCAAATGAGACTCAGCTATGTGCATAGAAAAAACAATTGCCAACTGTCTTAGCCTTTTGCTCTATTACTGTGAAGAGATACCATAGCTACAGCAAGTGATATGAAGGAAATAATTTACTTGGGAATTGCTTACAGTTTCAGAGTTTTAATCCATTTTCATCAGAGTGGGAAATATGACTGAACACAGTCAGGCAAGCATGGTATTAGAGTAGGAGCTGAGGAGAGTTCTATATGTGAATCCTCAGGCAGGAGGAAGAGAGAGAGCATTGGAAATGGTTTGGGATTTTAAAACACTAAAACCCAACCCAGGGATATCCTTTCTCCAATAAGGCTACACCTGCCCCAATAAGGCCACATCTCAAAATGTCACTCCTTAAGCATTCAAATATATGAGCCACTGGGTTCCATTATTACTCAAACCACCACAACAGCCTAGGTGGTTATTTGTTAACCCAGTACTGTGTATGCGTTTCCTTTCTAAGAACTTTTGGCTGTGCAGATCCATGACAACCAACAGACCATAAAAGCATTGGCAATCCTGTTGTTTAAATTTTTTAACTTAGTGGTAAGACACTGTTATGGGAGTCTACACATTTGGCTTCATGGAATGGGAAATCAGATTAAGTGAGATGAAATCTCCTGACTGACTTGAAAGTACTAATAGGTGACATGTTGTCTTCTGAGAGAACTGTCACGAGTTAGTCATAGAAGAATACTTTTCATTTTTTAATGTTTGGCATACTACTGACAATCATAACAAATGCAGCTTCTGAGAATGAAAACTTTTGCTATGGCATAGTGACCAAGTATTCAGTAATAACTGGAAAGTAAAGGGAATGTCTTGTGTATATTATCTGAGGCAAGATTCATCAGTAAAGAAGGAGCAAGAAAAATGTTAAATGCGTCTGAGTTTGAGCCTGCTTTTTCTCCAAGCTGAAAAAGTCCCTCTAAGAGGAAGGAGGGATGGAAAAAACAAAAGGGAAACAACAGAATTTACAAAATTTATTAGAAAATGAACTTATGGAGCTTAGAAAATTGTAATAAATGGAAACCCCTCTAGGGTTACATAATAAAAAAATAGTTTCTGGAGATATCTCAATAAGCTCCTTGATATTGTGCTTCTGATTACACAGATGAAACATTAATGAGCTACTACGCCATGATGAGTGTTTTGCTAATATAGTTGTGTTTAAGTCTACTGTCCTCCTCTAAGTTATTCATGACGTACTCTAAGAGGTTCTTCTCAATTCCTTTGTTCACTAAGATGACTGAAAAAAGAAACGCTTGCATTAAAGAAAAGTGCCCTATAAAGGGTGAGTAAATATTTGTACATTGCATCAAAATTAACACATAACTGTAAAGTCATTACTTTTTAATATAACTTTTTAAAATGCAAATATTAAAAATAAGCACAAAGTAAAAAGGGAAAGTAGGAAAACAAACAAAAAGGAAGTCAGCTTTAAAACATTCACTTGAAGAATATCTCTATTAATAGATGGTATATCTTCAAACTAGCTGAACATATATTAAAAATATACCTAATATACATTTTAGGGTTCAGCCTTCAAACTTATAATATTCAGTAAGAGTTTGATGCATGGGAATAACAATCTATATTGAAATAAATTCTAAAATTTTAAAATTCCTCATATATACATATTACTAACTTTTTAAAAAGTTAAATAATACCAGAATGTATCATATGTTAATGAATATTAGAACTTGAATTAACTTTTAAAATTTTATAATATTTTTCACTCTATGTGTGATAAATAATTGTGTGGAGATTATAAAGAGGAATATAAGACAAATATTTAATATTTTAATATTATTTAATATATTATCATTTATGTTACATAATATTAAAAATATAATTTAAATATATAATATATGTCATAGATAGCATATGTAATTGTCTCTATTATAATAATTTTAACTAGATAATATCTAATTTTAATAAGAACTATAATTAGATATTTCTGCCTAATATATATCAGACTAAGTAAAGACAGAATGCATTTAATTTTTACTGGGTTCTACTTTTATATATTCCTGATTCATCTTAGTTACTCTTCTGTTGCTGTGAAGAAACACAAGAAAAAGACAATTCTTACAAAATAAATCATTTAATTGGGGGCTTGCTTATATTTTTAGAGAGTTAGTCTATTATCATTACAATGAGAAACAGACAAGTATGATGCTAGGGCATAACTTGAGAGCTTTAGATCTGGTGACCCACAGGCAGCAGGGAAAAATAAAGGCATCATGAGTGGGCCTGGAATAGCCTTTTGAGCTTATCCTCAGGAAAATATTCCAGCAAGGCCATATCTCCTAATCCTTCCCAAACAGTTCCACATATTTAAACATATGAACCTAGGAGGTTGATTATAATTTAAAACACCACATATTTTCTTCAGCTGAATCTTCTTTATCTTATCTTAAAAGAGAAAGTGCTTGCAAAACTATGTAAAACTATGTTAGAAAATGGTTGACACAGCTATTAGGATTTTTCTGGGTTTTTTTTTTTCTTGTTGTTGTTGTTTTTTGTTTTTTTTTCCTCAAACAGGGTTTCTTTGTGCAGCCATGGCTGTCCTGGAACTTGCTCTGCAGACCAGGCATGCCTCAAACCCACAGAGATCTGTCTAACTCTGCCTTCCTAGAGTGGGGATTAAAGGTACATAATACCACCAACACATCTATCAGGTTAAGCAACAATACTGCTTGAAAAAGCAAAAATGTTATACAGGATACGCTCTTCATATGCTTTGTAAATGTGCTTAAACTTCAACATAAGCTATCCTTTGGTGGTCATCATTTTTTTACATATTTTTTCATTTTCTTTATTATTATTAAAATTTCTACCCCTTACCCTCCTCCCATTTCCCCCCTCCCCTTCCCCCTCTCCCTCCCTTTCCAGTCCAAAGAGCAGTCAGGTTTCCCTGCCCTGTGGGAAGTCC
>LOJH01052488.1:0-12340 GCA_001685095.1 Ellobius talpinus
GTTTAACTCTGTGAAGCTGTGATTCTTTGCCTGTCTACAACACCTGATGGTCTAATAAAGCGCTGAATGGCCAATAGCAAGGCAGGAGAAAGGAAAGGCAGGGCTGGCAGGCAGAGAGAATAGGAGGAGAGATCTGGGAGGAGAGAGAGAGGGGAGCAAGAGGAAGAGGACCCCAGGGGCCAGTCACCCAGCAAATCGTGGGGGTAAGAAGAAAAAAAGATATGTAGGATAAAGATAAAAGTCCAGAGACAAAAGGTAGATGGGATAATTTAAGAAAAGCTGGCTAGAAACAAGCCAAGCTAAGGCCAGGCATTGATAAGTAAGAATAAGACTGTGTATATTTAGTTGGGAGTTGGGTGGTGGGTCCCCCCGAAAAACAAAAGAGTTTAAAAAGTAAAAACAGACAACTACATTTCGGCGTTCCAACAAGGGGAAAGAGTAAAAGCAAACACAACTACAGTCTTACCCTTAGTTTGGGGAGGAGGAACCTGAGGTTCAGTGAAGTTGAGTAGCTCTCTTAGGATGAGGTGGTGTGGTCAGCAGAGGCAGAACTCAGAGCCGAATCCTTCTAGCTCTGAAAACAGTATTCTTTGCCCGGCCCTGGACTCTTCAGGTGAAGGTGTGTTTGGACTTTGGCAGGGTAGACTCAATAGTTCTGGACTAGAAGGAAGGTATCAGTTGGACATTGCTGCAGAGCCAACTGCCCCAAACACCAGCTGCCATAAATTGCAAGCCTTGATTCTTATAAGTACATCTGTGAGCCAGTGAAGGGTTGACTGGTCCACATAGGGCTACGTGGGCAGCTGCTGCAGCCTGGCTGGCCTTTGGTCCTTGCTAAGTGTTAGGGTAAGTTCAGACCCACCTGAGATTCATTCTGGGACCCAGGACAAAGAACCAATGCTTATTTAAGGCAATAGTTCTTCTCTGAGTGTCTGTAGGGGCACAAGAGAGTGGACATCAATGCGAGAGAATCCTCAGGATGGGTGTGGCATCATGGCAGCCCCATATTATTGGCCAAGGCAAGTCACATAGCCAGGTGGGTAAGTCAACAGGATGGAAATCACCTTCTGCCTCTAGATGGGATTGCAAGATCACTTGACAAAGGCAGGCTTCTAATAGAAGTGAAGACTGGATACTTTTGCTGAAAAATGTAGGCCATTGATTTTATCTACAAAGAAGACAAGGAAATCAGTACAAGATATGAATTAGAGATGAAGGAAATTCCTTGCCTTGAATAAAGTTTGGGGAACCTTATTCACTCTGCTATCTTACAAATCATGTTATACAGGGAAGAGCCACTCTTGCCTTCACTATATAGGGTCCCTCTGTAGAGGACCTCTAGTTTTGATGACCTCATATTCTTTAGGCTTCTCATCTCCCTTCCACCTCTATATGATTCTAGATATTGCTGGTCCAAGGGATAGATTTCAGCAGTGTTGGGGGAAGTGGAAATAGACTGAGGTACAACCATCTTTTCTTTCCCTTTGGAGTCAATCAGCTCCTGTCTTCCAAAACGAGTGACTTCTAAATACATGACCATTACTGGAGAATTATTCCAAGGATGGGTTATGAAAAGGGAGCACGGGCAGACTGGGTGGTCAGTACCTGAGGCCTCAGAAGGCAAAGCTGCTTAACTCCTGTTTTCTCTGTGGGGAAAACAAGGGAAGAGGTGCTGGAGTCGGCAGGCTCTTGTTGATATATCCCAACATATGAGGTCAGAAAGGTCATCAGTGAGGCATTCTGGGAAAAACATAAAGAGCTTAATTGATATCAGTCTTGATGAGTGTGATCTTTAAGCTTTCCCATTTCTGAATTCAGAAAAGACCTATCTTCCCTTTAGAGGTGTGTGTATGGGGGGGTAATATGACCTGCTTTGGGTGTAGTGGCATTTAAATTGTATTTTAATAAATAAAGTGTGCCTGAAGATCTGAGAGTAAAACAGTCCCACTGGTCAGCCTTACAGACCAGGTAATGGTAACACACACCTTTAATCCCAGTAGCCAAAATGGCATGCACCTTTAATCCCAATAGCCATACTAGTTGCGATAGAAACTGGGCGGTGCATACCTTTAATCCCAGCCCTAGAGGGGATTATAAAACAGGAGGAAACAGCTCTCAACACACAGTCTCATTCTGAGATTCNGGTCAGCCTTACAGACCAGGTAATGGTAACACACACCTTTAATCCCAGTAGCCAAAATGGCATGCACCTTTAATCCCAATAGCCATACTAGTTGCGATAGAAACTGGGCGGTGCATACCTTTAATCCCAGCCCTAGAGGGGATTATAAAACAGGAGGAAACAGCTCTCAACACACAGTCTCATTCTGAGATTCTTGGAGGCAGGATCACCATTTTGGACTGAGGTCAAGGTAAGAGCCAGTGACTGGCTGCTTTGCTTTTCAGATCTTCAGGTTGAACCCCAATTTCTCTGAGTTTTTATTAATCATGCTTCATTTGGACCATGAGATATGAGTACGCATAGGATGTACAACTTCCCTGGAGAGGCTTTACCCTGGCTCCTTTCTGTTGTGGTTATCATGGAAGAGTATGCCTAAAGAAGGGATCTCCAACCACCTAAGTCACAGAGTGGTGATGGGGGCTACTCTCCTGATGATATGTAACAGACTTGTAATATGAAAGAGAAGTCAATCTTTGTTGGCCAAGTCACTCTTGAGGTGATTGTAACAGTACAGCTCTGCCTGAACTGGCTGATATGGAACAGCTCAGAGGAATTTGAGATAACAAAGCTGTGACCTTGAAAATTCTGGCACTAACAAAAATTGACAAGTGTTGAAATATACAAGAGATTATGCTTATGGGAAGAATGTAAACGTTATAAAACTTAAATTGGAAGTATCAATAAAACCAATACAATGAATTGAGGAAGAAATCAAATATAGTTCTTTTTACTTTTATAGTGGGAATTCGCATCATCAATCATTAAAAACTGGAGTTGAAACCCAATGATACTATTTCTCCTCCACATTGTAATTTGAGCTTTTCAACCTTTATTTTTAAATGTATGAGTGTTTTAGTTTGCATGTAAATACGTGTACCACATACACACCTGGTGCCTAAAGTGGCCAGAGAGAGCACTGAATCCCCTGGGACTGGAGTACAGATGGTGCCATGTGGGTGCTAGGAATCGAACCTGAACCTCTGGAAGAGAAGTCAGTGCTCTAAACAGCTGAGTTATTGCTCCAACCCAACACTTTGAGATTTTAACCAAGAAAATAAATTTTCTTGCTGGGCCTCAAACCAAGGTCTCATGCCCGCTAGGCAAATACTCCACCATTGAACTCCATCCTCGTGCCTGTAAGACCTTGATTTAGAAATGTATCACCGTGTCTAACGATGAAAGGAATTCAGCGAGATTCAGTATTTTATTTTTTGAGTTCTACTTTTCTTGATAAAATAAAGCTAATTGCCAACACGCTTGTCTTAGGTTGGCTTCTCTGAGAAGCAGACTCACACACTAAATTTGAATATTTTGGGTGGCACGGGGAAAAAGGAGGGATGATGGCCAATTGTGTCAACCGGACAGAAGCCAGACTCGCAGCCAGACGGGCTGCTGGGAATGCCTGTGGAGGGTTTTCTTGTGTTCATTGAGATGGGAAGACCTGCCCACTGTGAGTGGCCACATTCCCTGGCTGGGATCCTAGACTGTTTAAGTGGAGAGAGGAAGCTGCATGCATACATTGCTCTTTCCTTGACTGAGGGGCAATGTAAGCAGCTCAAGCCCCTGCTACTGCTGCGAACCCTCCAGATAGACCATAATCTGGACCTGTAGGCCAAATAAACCCTTCCTCTCTTAAGCTGCATTTGTCAAGATGTTGTATCCCAGCAACAGAAAAAGAATGCTAAGACGGGACGGATCCCAGGAGTCACTCCCTGCAGGATGTGAAGTGGGAAGAGAAGGATGTAGATACAGGGCATCAAAGAGAAAATGGCTACTTTGGATAAGTAGAGTTTGGCCCTACTGGGGTGCCTGTCATACAGCTGTCCTGACCAGACGACAAGGACACTATTTTCCATTGACTTCATCCATCCACAGGTCCCTCTGGTTGTTGACTGTACTCTTCCTTCTTCTGTCTCTGTAGACTGCTCCTGCAGCCAGAGAGCAGCCTATGTCCTAGGAGAAACTGTTGAACTTTAATGGAAGAGTGAATGCCAGCAGGAAAAGGCATCAACAACGTTGAGTAAAACCTTTCAGTTTAAAAAGCCTGTGTAGCAGATTAGCATCAGCTGAATTATGCTGAATTTAAAAACCAGCTTGAAAAGGCTACACACCGTGTCATTCCATTTACATGAATTTCTAGAAAAGCCAAAACTTTGACAAAAAATCATCTTGTAGCTACCAGGAGCTGGGAGTAGGGGAGGGGATGTTTACGGAGAGGCAGGACTGGTACTAAAAGACAAGCTTCACTGTGTGGAGTTGTACCTAAAACCCCCCACAGCGATAGCCTTACAAACATGTCTGCATTATTTGCTGTCTCAAGGAAGAGGGATGGTTCCCAGGATGCTTAATGACTTATTTTTAAAAATCTAGACTCTGAAATCAGGCAGAAGAGACGTAGCATGAGTCAGAGGCTAGGTGACAGGAAGCAGTGTGGTATTGTCTCTGCCTGTGTTCCCTCTCTCCTGTCTTCACAGACCATACCATGAGCAGCCCTGTGGAAGTCCCAGTGGTGAGGAACGGAGGCCTCCAGCCAACAGCCCTGAGAAGGAGCCTCCTTAGAGATGGCTCCTCCACACTCATCCTAGAGGAAGCCACTACGCAAGCTAACGGTCTATGACCTCATGTGACCAAACCAGCTGAGTCACCTTCAGGGTCCTATCCCTTAGGACCTTGTACATAGGCTGAGAAGTCCAAAATGGTGTTTCCAATTTTAGCGTTCAGATTTAAGACTATTTGCCGATTGCTCATTCGAAACCCCTAAATCTGGAACATTCCAGAATGAGAAATCCAAGTTTGAAGTACTTCAGAGTTTTAAAATTGGTATTATATTACGATGTGCAGTGCATGTGTGCCACTGCAAGCATGTCAGGTCAGCTTTTGGGACTTGTCAGCCTCCTTCCCCCTTTGTGGGGGCTCTGGGGGCAAAAATGTTTCTAGATCTGCACCACACAGTTGCCACCCTTCCCACCCTGTTCAAGATTCTGGTTGCCAGCTTACTCCGTCTGTAGCAGAACTGTTGTTTGTTTTAAGCTGCTGTGTATTGGGATAACTTGCTATATAGCAATAGGTGGCTAAGACACCGACTGAAACTTTAATGTTCATTTTTATAACTATGCATAGTGTCACATAAGTTTTGGAGAGCTTGATTTGGCTTTATGTCATCTGAAGTGAGTGATGGAGCTTTCTGGATGTGTTTCAAGGTGAATTTGGGTTCTTGTTTTATTACATTCATAAATCCTATGATGCTCATGCATCTTTAAGGAAAATACATATGGTGGCTCATGCCTGTAATCACAGCTTAGCAGCTGGAGGCCAGCTGAGGCTACATAATGAGTTGTAAGTCAGCCTGAGTTAGAGGGAGACTCTTGTCTCAAAGATTAAAAAAGTAAATATTAAAAAATTAAAGTATGTGTATATGTGTGGGTAAGCATGTAAAAGTTGGGGAGATGATTCAATCAGGAAAGTGTCACTTGTGGTAGTTTGAATAAAAATGCCCCCCATAGTCCCATAGGGAGTAAGTACTATTAGGAGCTGTGTTGGAGGAAGTGTCAATGAAGGCCAGCTTTGAGGTCTCTCATACTCAAGCCGTGTCCAGTGTGACATTCTCTTCCTGATGTCTGCTGATCCAGATGTAGAACTTTCAGTTACCTCTCCAGCACCACGTCTGCCTGTGTGTTACCATGTACACAGTGACCACGGGGAACCATGATGATAATGGACTAAACCTCTGAAACTGTAAGCCAGTCCCAGTTAAAATGTTTTCCTTCATAAACATTGCTGTGGTCATGGTGTCTCTTCACAGCAATAGAAACTCTAACTATGACACCACGTAAACATGAGAGAGGCCCTGGGTTTGGATCCCTGGCACCCACATCCGATGAAATCTGGTATGGTGGCACATGTCCAAAGACAAGAGGATTCTTCATCCTTGATGACCAGCTAGTCTTGCTAAATTAGTGAGCTCTAAGTTCAGTGAGAGACCTTGTCTGAAAGTCTAAGGGTGGAAAGCAATAGAAGGAGACAGCTGTGTCAACTTCTTTTGTTAATTAGCACTTCTCCCAACAGGTATCCATCACACACACACATCATACACACACACACACACACACACACACACACACACACACACACAAATGATAAGGAAAGTAGAAACACAAGCGACAACTTGGAGCCTGGGTGTAGGTGGTGACTGTCGTTTATCTGGGGTAGAGCGGCCCGGGTGTTTACAGGAAGTAGGAACGCCACTTCTTCAGGCAGGTGGAGCTCTGGCGGGCTTCATGCTCCGTGGCCCCACAGCAACAAATGAGCCACCTCTGGAACTCTGCCTCGTTCTTGTGCATGAGAAGGAGCTGTCCCAGCAGGATATAGGCCTGGGAAGAAGAACGTGTGGGAGGAAGATGGGGTTATCAGAATCCCACTCAGAAGTGCCTGCCCTCCCGCCACCATCGGTACAATCAAAGGTTGGGGTGCAGGTCAGACGAGAGGGGTCGCTTGTCAGGTCAACTCCTGACAAACCCTGGGGAAAGGTGAGGTCAAGTGTGTCTCAGACCTGGTCTAGGGGCTGTCGTTCTGCAGTGACCGCTAGGCCTTGTCCTCAAACTTGAAAAAATTCTCTGGGATCTTGTAAAAGAGAAGTTTCTGACTCAGTATCTAAAACTAGGGTGGGGTTCGAGAATCCCCATTTCTAATAGGCTCCCAGATGAGGTTGGGTAAAAGACTGTTTCGGGGGATAATAGGTAGGTGACTAACATACCTCTGAGCTACTTTTAGGCCTGTCATTTAATCTCTCCTTTGTTGGTGGTGGTTGTTGTTGGTGGTGGTGGTGGCAGTGGTGGGTGTATATATGTGCTCTAGGGACTAAATCCAGTGTCTGTGTGTGCTAGGCAAGTACTTTACCAATGAGCTACATCTGTCGTTCAAGTAGTTCCTTCTTCAAAACACATAAAAAGCCAACCCTAGCCCACTGCTTTCTCAACAGCTGGACTATAGGGCACCTCAACCTCAACACTACTAGTATGCTGGATGATTCTGCATCATGGGGACTGTCCTGTGCACGGCAGGAGATTTAACAGCCTCTATGCTATCCCCTGGATGCCAGTAGCCCCTTCGCCAGTTTTCAAGACAAAGCAATCATAAGGATTTCCAGATATGGCCGAGAAATCTTCCTCACTTGAGAACTGCAGATGTGGCTGTCAGGTGAAGGACCAGGTAGCATCCAATTGGCTTTGCAAACTACCTGCGTGATCTTAGTAACTCGGTGGAAAGAAGATTCGCAGGGCCAGAGGCACAGGGCTGCCCTACCCTGCCCACAAGCGTGTCAAATGGGAAGGCAGGGGAAGACACAAATGCCGAGGAGAGCCATCCCCATGGGAACAGTACCTACGGCGTAAATCATGCTTAACCTTGAACCCCTTTCTCAAGCCTCAAACTGGAGCTGTATCACTGGCCTCTTCCTCTCTTTGAATGGGCTTTTCCGCCTTGCAGACTGAGCCAACAAGCTCCCGATTTCCCTGTCTTTCCAGCCTGTGGACAGCCAAGGTGGAGGCTCTAATTGTGTGGAAATAGATAATAAACAAATCTCCTCTAATAATTATAGTCTCCTGGTCCTGTTTCTCTGGAAACTCCTGATAATATAATTCCCGAGAATGTCTGTGAATGAAAAAAACACATGAGCAAAGTATAATGACACAGATGTACGAAAATGTCACCGCAGAAGCCGTTACTTTGTATGCTAACTCTAAAACTTAATTTAGAAAAAATTAAAGACTGGGGAAATGGCTCAGTAAGAACATTTTCTCTGCAAGCACGAGGACCTGAGTTCAAGTTCTGAGTACCCCATAAAAAGCTGGCTGTGGTCGTGCGTGTACCTCTAACGCTAGCATTGTGGGGTCAGAGATTGCTGGGGGCTTGCTGGCCAACTGCCTAGCTACAGATTCAGTGAAAACCCTGTCTCAGGAAAGTTAGAGAATTGTGGAGCAGAGCAGCTGACATCCTACTCCAGCCTGCATATACATCCATGTGTATGTAACACACATCACACACACACACACACACACACACACCCCAGAACCAAAAGGAAAAATGTCAGACACACATAAGGCATATATTAAGTCCACCCTGATTCCTGGTTCTATAGCAATTTTGCCATCAGGAATTTTCTGCCTACTTTCCCCCCACATCTTCACCACCCTGCTATTAGCAAGGAACAGGGGAGTAGAGCCATGAATGGAGATAACCCCACTATACGGCAGAGGCTAGATTTCAGGTCATAGTATGTATCCATCACTGGGGCCTGGTTTGAGGGCTCTCTAGTCTGGAATGAATGAGAGTCAGCTTCCATCCACACCTTCAAGTTCTGGGCCCTTCCCAGGAAAACCTACTGTTGGCTGTGTGTTGACTTTTTATTACATAAAACAAAGCATATTTCATAATAATCAGAGGGAACGTGTGTGTGCTGTGTATGTGTGTGTGTATGAAATCAAATAAAAGCTGAAGCCTAGTCACAAAAGGTGCTTGAGCATTATAGTATGTAGGCTTTATTTTTACTGGGCTGGATTAAACCCAGGGCTTTGCACACACTAGACGAACAATCTACTACTGAGCTCCCCCGCCCAGAGTTTAATTTTAGATACTGGCCAGTTGTTGAAAAGAGAAAGGAGCTCTGGACTTGCAGTGATTTTTAAGGCACAGCTTTATTTTAAAAATAGAAAACCAAGCGCGGAGGTGGAGTGACGGTGCGGTCAAGATTCGGCCTCACCCATAATCCACCGCCATGGCCGAGGAAAGCATTGCTGCTGGAGGTGTAATGGACNGCCAAGCCCATCTCTGTGTGCTTGCATCCAACTGTGATGAGCCTATGTATGTCAAGTTGGTGGAGGCCCTTTGTGCTGAGCACCAAATCAACCTAATTAAGGTTGATGACAACAAGAAACTCGTGGAATGGGTAGGCCTCTGTAAAATTGAGAGGGAAAGCCATGGAAAGTAGTTGGTTGCAGTTGTGTAGTGGTTAAGGACTATGGCAAAGAATCTCAGGCCAAGGATGTCATCGAAGAGTGCTTCAAGTGCAAGAAATGAATAAATAAAAATTTTGGCTCATAAAAAATAAATAGAAAACCAAAACCCAGTGTCTTAGCATGATCTCCTTTTTTATCGGTATCCTCCCGTTTTCACTGGTGGATTTTGCTGAGGTGGGTTTAAGTCAGTATTTTGAAGCACTGGTGTTCACTAAGCGCTCACTGAGGCCCGTGCTGCAGTTGTTGGCATGCGTAGGTGAATATTACAGGGTGCACTTAGAGCTCACACGGGGAGAAACATCTGTGAGATTTGTCACGACACACTGTAGGGCTTAGGGGCTCAGCTCAGTAGCAGAGTTCTTCCCTAGAAAGCACAAGGCCCTTGGTTTGGTTGGTCCTCAGCACCAGGAGGAAGAATGACAAACAGCTAGAGATACTTCTGAGCCCTTTGGCAAGCCACCCTCTTAAACCAACCCATTTGATCCTCATGGGTGCCCTGCCCACCTGTTCTTTAGATGGTGTCCCAAATAAGGAACTCCTGAGAGGTTGAGACTCCCTCCTCTGCCCACCCTGCTCTTCCATATCCCAACCATCTGTAGTCTAGTCTGGAGGCAAAGACATCCTCTGCCTGTTTCTGAGGCTGGCCATGGCTTCAGCTGGTGTGGTAATCAGAGCCTTTGCAGCCTGCAGGGCTCAGCAGCCAGGAAGCCTAGGAATGTGTGGCAGGCAGGGACCAGGCAAGCTTTCCAGGAACGGGGCAGGCAAGTTGGTCTCTGAGCCAAGTTGCAATCTGAGCCTCCCTCCTTCTGGGCTTTCCCTGGAGTCCCACGCTGGCATCTTCCAGAGAGCACAGAGATGGACTGCCTTGCTTTATCCTGGAGAACTTAATATTGCTCCTGAGTGAAGGGGGAGCCCATGGCTCTTCTTGTGGCCCCTGTTCAATGCCTTCTTGGTTTCCCCAATACCTCCAGAAAATGAACCCCTGAGGTAAGGAGGGTGGGACAGAAACACAGACACCCCAAGCAGGACTTTCTACCTCTATCACCCTGGCCAGGGGCCATGCCACAGCCTGGGAATAACAGATGGTAACTAAAGGGCAGACTTGCTCTCCACTCCAAGTCCATACAGGGAAGCTCTGCCAGGGTCTTCCCCCAAGCTGCGTGACCTGGTCTCTTATGACTGGTATCCTAGTTAAACTGCAGCTATTTGGATCTGCACAGAGGCTGATCTGTGTAGTTGCCTGGGATCCTGCCCAAAGAACATCCATAGACCCCTTTTAATGCTATGCTGTCTTAATACATTTACACTTGATCTTATCCCAGACTGGGAAGTGCTAAGCCTTAATACATTTAAACAAAAGGTCTCATCTTGTCATTCTGCACTGCACACTAGGTAGCTGGCCCTAATCAGCACTCATTGAAATGTTGAACCTTAATGGTGGTACCTGGCCTTGTCAGACTGAGATGAGCTGTCGTGGGTTCTCTTATGATCAGGCTCCTAGCACATTCCCTTGCCCTCGACCAACAGTTCCCGAGCCCCAGTACACAGTGTGCCTCCCATTGTTGCCAGGCACTGTTGTGACTGTATGACCTTTCTGGTTTCCTTTCAACAAGCATGCACGCTTGGATCTTCAGTAGACAAGTCCAGGAGCGACTTTGCAAGCCTGCTGTTTCTCAGTCACTCCAGGCTTAAAGTACTGAGCCTTTGGTGTGAGTGCTGAATCCATAGCAGGTTCTGGCCCTCCTGTCTCTTCTCTATGCTCCCAAGACATGCTCACATTGTTACATTATTTATTTATTTATTTAAAAAAAATCAGCTTTCACTGGATCCCTTGTATTTTATCTCCGCATGCTATGCAGAGTAACGTCCAAACTTAAGTGACTGGTCCCTTGCAAGGTTCATATGTCAGATGGTACGGCCCAGTGTCAGCAGAGGACAGGAGAAATTGGGTTTCTCAGCAGAAACCTGGGGACATGAAGAAGGCAGCAGCTGGTAGTTCTGGGGCCTCCTGGTCCTGAGTTCAGCCTTCTGGCCTCTCTTTAAATTACAACAAAGTGACTTTGGGATGAGATTGGCCATTTGAAGGACCCCAGGTTGGAAGAGGGTGGGTTCATAGATGCCCATGCTCATAGTCTGACTATGTGTGGGAGACAGTGGGTAAGGAGACATAGCTCCAGCCTGGCTGTGACAGATCCGACACCATGTGTGTGATGGATTTTCCACTCACAGTGTCCCTTTCTACCTAGCAGCTCTCTTGCCACGTTTAAATCTTGACCAGTATTGTTTAGGAGAAATAATAAATGAGCCAGCCACATAAGAATTTTAATCTTCTAGAGGCTACAGAAGGACTAAGGGAGAAGAAAAAAAAGATGAAATGCATTCTGATAATATACTTTGTTTTCCATATTTTCAAAAATATTATTTCAGTATGTAATGAGTGAAAAATGTTATGAGACATTTCACATTCCTTCTTAGGGGAAGACTTTAGCATCAAAGAGCATGTTTGATGTTTTTAACTCATCTCCATGCAGACAAGGTCTTAGCAGACAGAGGACCAGTAGCTACTATTGCATTTAGGTCCTCAGGCCAAAGCTGGTTGCCCCAGTGAACAGCAGGTGCTGAGTAACCAGAAAGACCTGCCACATTTTTTGGGCTCTAAGCCCCCTGAAGAGGTTCAGGTGAGTCAATAGTTAATGCTTTCTTTAAAAAGGAAAAAACTTGTGTGAGAAAGAAAGGAGGAAGAAAGAGGGGAGAGACAAAGCAAGAGAGAGCAAGCAAGTGTAGAGGGCGTGTGCATGGGCACCTATGTGCCATAGCACACATGTGTGGAGGTCAAAGGACAACCTCAGGTGTCAATCATTGGCCCTCCAGTTTGAGACAGAGTCTTGCTTGCCACTGTGTAAGACGAGACTCCTGTTTCTGCCTCCCAACTTGCGCTCTGTATGTATTATAGACATACGCCAGCATACTAGGCTCTGCATGAGCTCAGGGGATCATACACAGGCATGGCAAATAATTTACCTCTTCAGCCATTTCCCCAGCCCGTGTTTTCTTTCTGAAGTCAGGGTTCACTATGTTGCACAGGCTGGTCTTGTGTAGTGATAGGGGAGAGCAGGCCTGCTTTTCGTCCCACCTGGCTCCCGCA
>LOJH01052490.1:0-12339 GCA_001685095.1 Ellobius talpinus
ACACACACACACACACACACACACACACACACACGATAATAAAATTAATCTTTTAATCATGCAACTGAAAGTTAGGAGTATTTTCCTGTCAAGGATTTTTGTATTACTTAATAATTTTGCAAAAAAAAAAGGTTTCTGGGTACCAGAGAGACTCTTACACAAGCAAATGACCTCTTGTTGCCGGTATTTGAACAGATTAGAAGACATGGGAGAGATCTAGATGAAGAAATAGAGACAGGTTTACCAATCGCCCTTGATGCCATCCAGCTGTTTGAGAAGGCATGTTTGGAAAGAAATGCAGTAGAGCAGGTGGGAATTGATAACTGACTTTAAACTCGAAGGAGTGCAGAATCTATGGACCACAGACATTATTCCATCACCCTGTAGTGGAAAAGCTTTTCCTTCCGTGGAGTGGGGTACATTCAAGAATGAAGTTGTCCAACCAGAGCCTTCACTTCCCATATTTGTGTACATGCTGGCTATGTGACCCATGTTCACTAATGACACACATACACAATGATGACAAGCGCTGAGGTGTGTATGCAAGCCACAGGGGGATTCCACTTTTGTTTCCAGGGCATCTACTTCTGAATGAATATGTGTCAAAGCCTTAGGAAGAGGTGAGATCCCAGAACACAGAAATCCAAAAAAATCCAGAAAGCTGTTCTTGAATCAGAAATACCCACATTCCATTCTGACACGACTGAAACATATATATCTGTAGGATATTAAGCAATAGTATTATTGAAATATATTCTTTCTGCATGATACGAGTCCTGGTTTGTTTTCTATGACTGGGATATAAAATTCTGACCCAAAGCAACTTGGGGAGAAAAGAGTTTATTTGGCTTACACTTCCATGTCACGGTGCATCACTGAGGGAAGTTAGGGCAGGAAACCATGCAGGAACTTGGAGGCAGGAACTGAAGCAGAGGCCATGCAGGATGCTGCTTCCTGGCTTGTTTTCCATGACTTGATTAGCCTGCTTTCTTATACAACCCAGGACCACTTGCCTAGGCTCACACCAACCACTGTGAACTGGGTCTTCCCCATCAATCATTAATCAGGAGCAGATATAGACAGATATCTCACTGCAGTGAATTCTGTGTATAAGGAGGAATAACTGGAGAAGGACTTATTAACAATGCCTTAGAGATACATAGAAAATATGCTGACTCGCACATACTTCAAGATACCCTTCTGAATTGAGAAGAGTTAGCAGGGATCAAAATTTCAGTGTAAGAATGAAGTGGAATGAAGAGCAAGCAGAATCTAAACCTGGGTCTCCCTCTTTCTGAATCTTTCGGTCCTGTCTATATTTGAATTGATGGGTAGAAATCTCGGGATCTCGGTCATTTGTTGTAAATCATATAGATGACAGAACTGTAACAGGCTAGCCTGCCAAAGACAAGGCACGTAAAAACATCCAGACAGAGTTCCAACAATGCGCTTGGAACTAACTCTACTATTTAGATTCACCGTGGAGTTTTCAGAGGGTTGTGACATCCGTAGATGACTAATTAACCTGGGTGTAAATCCATTTCACGTGCTGCCATGATACAGCCAATCAATACTGGCTTGCTGTTTGCTCATTTGGAAAATGATGAGGATTCCCATTTAGACTTAATTGCAGTGCAAAGGTTGACAATTATCTTCTCTATAGAAGCATCCGATGCTTCGGTATCATTGTGAGCATGTGCCTATAATTAGGTGCATAATTTGTCTTGCAGAAATTGTCACCCAGTCATTACCTGGATCTTATGCCTGTAATTAGAAATTCAAAAACACCGAATGGGAATAGTGGGTTTGGTGGGATGGTAGGACCATTACACTGTGAAGATCTGGGTGGCACGATTAGTGAAAACTCAGTAGCAACTGATAACTTCCTGGATGGCTGCCCTCTATTAAAATTAAACATAATTACAATGCGTGGGGAAAGTAAAAATTATGAGAGAGTGAAAACACATTTAAATTGTTTGTCCAAGACTTGCCTTACATCATTAAAAAAAAAAATCTCATGGACAACTTAAATTCAACATTGGAAAACAAACTCGTTTTTGCTTCTGGCCACTGTGTGCCCCCTCTCCTCCTCCTGTGACTTCTCTCTCAGGTCAGACCAGGTATCATGGTGTCAGTCCAAAGTCATGGCAGGCTAACACCCTCCTTCCAACCAGATGGACATTTTATTGTGCTAAGCTTTCGAGCAAGTTGCTCCTGCCTATCCCATGATGCTTCTGCACAGCTGTCTGCATCATGGTCACTTGATGGCTTCTCAAGAATATACATTCTGTGTTACTCTCGCTCTTCCTCTGTCAGTCACTTGTATTTCTCCTGATTCAAGGATCTAATCACACACGTGAGCATGTCACTCCACTATTCATAAGCCTTGAGTTGACTACTGTTTCTTTTACAGCAGCTGCTGAGGTACACAAATATGCTTTGACTTTGAACTCTGTGCCCATTTAATGCTCCGCTGACACAGTCTGTGACACAGTTGCTAACTCCGTTGATGGCTTTAGGGAACAGACAGTTAAATGTGCTCATTATTTCTTTCTCTCTGACAGCACCTGTGTGGGTGTGACTTTCCTTAATTTAGTGACGTTTTCTATCATATCATGTTGAATATCTGGTTTATGCTATCGACTTGGAATTCTTCTGCTTCTATGCATATAATTTAAAAATTTGATCTTTAAGTGGTGCCCCATGATTCCTGCACATTCCTTTCATGCACGCATATGTTTTTGTGTGTTTTAACTTTTTTTCATATCCCTTGCTTGAGTGGTCTAATTCCTCTACTTTATGTTCAAGCCCTGGCATTCTATCTTGTGCTTGCTTTCTTCAACTTGTAAGGCTTCTCCAAAGTTTTCTAGTTGGGTTATTGACTTTTCCAATTCCATCTTCATCCCACATTGGATTCCCTTCAATATTTCTATCTCTTTACTGGATTCAGTTTTCATATTCTGAATTGTCCTCTTCATTTCAGTCAGACATATGCTTGTGTTTTCCTGAAGGCACTTATTGTTATTCTCACAAAGTTTATTGAGCTGCTTATTCATTTCTTCATTAAACTCTTCTGTAGTCTTTGATGAGGTGGGCAGCCACTCTTTTAACTTCTGTGTAATGGGTTCATTTTAGTAATCTTCGTAGAAGAACATTTCTATAGGACGAGTGTGTTTGAGGGGTATATAGTGCCTTGCCTTTTCATAAAGTTTTATTTTCTGCACTGTGACCTGAGCATGTAAAGTTCTTTTATTAGTTTTGTGTCTGATGTGTGATTCAAGTTTATCGTGAGATTCAAGGTCGGGCCAGGGCAGGAGAGGAGATGCCCACTTGGTACTGGTCCCAAGGGTGTGTAGATGGTGCATTGACAAGCTGGTTTAAAGGGCTGTATATTCCAAGTCAGACTTGAGAGTGTGGAGACAGTGCTATGGATGACGCTCTGGGTAGCTCACCAAGCCAAGCTGGAGCACTGGTTGGGGTGCTAGGTTTGGATGTGTGGAGATGGTGGTGCAGGATTACAGCAAATGGAGAGCCCTGCAAGTTTTCAGTGGCTAAGGACATTCATCTTTATATAGCTTATAATTTTATGGGCTAGGAATACAGAGTGGTTAATCAAGTGACATTTCTGTGTCACTAAAGCTGGGAAATCTTCCATAGCTTCTCCACCAAAAGATCTTTCATCTCTCTCCCATAAAGCACATTCTCATTTCCATAGCTTTCAAACTTGGCTTATCTTCTTATCATGTGGGCATCGAATGATGCTTTAGGGGCTGGCAGCTAGGTAAGCGTTATGACGGATTAAGACACGATACCATGTCTACTATGGTCTAATGAGGAAAGCAGCCCCACAGGTCCTCATATTTAAGCATGGAGCCACAGAATCTGCATCTCTATGGGAAAACGTCATGATGAAGACGATCAGATACTTTTGGAGCTATTGTGCCCATTGTTTTGAAAATAAAGTTTTCAACAACCATGCTCTTGCTTTCTGACATGCCCATCACACTTTTGATCTTTCTCAACTTCAGTGTGCCTTTAAAAGAAAGATTTAGCATACTTTCTCACCTTTGGATTCTGTACATGAGCCACAAAAATCCCCACACAATTATTTTACACAATAACTTTCAAGCTTCTTTTATCCAAAAGGGGAGTGTCCCTGTCTATTAGTTGACATATTTCTTCTCCTGCTAGAATATAAGGTTTTATCATCCGGTGTATATGATATAGAACATGGTACCTATCAGATTTTACATGCACATTTTATTGATCGGGAGACTAACCAAAGCAATGAATAAAGAGTTATATTTGCACACACATACACAGAAAGAGCAAAAGAGAGACAGACAGAGAGACAGAGACAGAGAGACATAAAGAGACAGAGAGAAGGAAGAAAGAAAATATGTCTCATTTACTTCCTATAGTGTTAAGATTCTATCGCATTCCCAAACAGTTCCCAGTGATCTACATCTCCTGATATTCACATATTATTGGTCTATATAGATAATTAAACCTGCGTAAGGGACAGCGTTACATTTCTCAAACTAGATTGTAAGAATCTTTATTCTCCCCTCCCACCTCATCACGCCCCAATTCCACACACCATTTCTCTCTCACGGTCCCAATTGCTGTATTGTCGGCAGTCCTATGGGGATACCCACACACTGGGAACTGAGGTGTCTTGTCAATAGCCACATGGGTGACCTTGCAGGTAGATGGAGATGCTTCAGCTTGAGGTGCCTTCAGAGGCCTGCAGCCCTAGCAGCAGCTTGACTAAAACCTTATGAGAAGTACAGATCAAGAACCAACCAGAAAAGCTGCTCCTGGATTCCCGACTCTCAGAACTCACATAAAACAGTGCTTGTTGTATTGTATGTGACTATTTGTGGGGTAATTTTTTTATATCACAAAAGATACTTAATTCATTTACTATACATGTTTGTGAACATCATTCAAAGAAACTGCAAAGAGCACCTCCTTTCCTCTTGGATGTGAACCACAAGTATTTTGTTGATATTAGGCTAGACAGCTAGGTTAGAAGTCAAACACCTGGCCTTTTTCTCCAACACAAAGAACCTCTCAGTTGCTACCAAGAGAAAGTAATGATCTCATTTCTTGAAGGATTTGAGCTAATTAGTAGCGTGATGAAGTGTGGCATGCCCAGCAGTAAACTCTCTGGACTCAACTGTCTAACAAATTCTCTTGTAGAAGGAAGGTGATGCTGATGAGGTAGACATTAAGCTACAAAACATCAGGCCATGCAAAGTCCCTTCACCTTCTAACTCTATTTTAACACCTTGTCACTAAACTCCTAAAACTTCTGATGGTTTGGACTGAAAGAAACTGGATTTCATCTCTAGAAATTGAATCATGAGAAAGAAAGACATGAAACTACCAGGAATAAAAGATCTCATTTAATGTGTTTCTCAGTAATCCTGTAGGAATTGAATAATCTTGTGTATTTCAATATACTTCCATGAAATACTAGATGCAGATAATTGAGAAACCATAACTCACAGGTTTAACACATACATGTCCATTAACACATCCACTAATTTAGCCATTCTTTATGCTAGCCTGTAGCCATACATTTCTGGACCATCAATTGCTAACTGACCATCACTAAGTATTTTGGAGGGCAGGAAACTCAGGCAAGCAAGTAAGCAAGAACTTAGACACATGCACAAGGAACCTGGGAGACAAATATATTCCTACACTTCAAAATGCTTCTCAGGACTGGGCAAAGCATTGGGTTTCTGACACTAGCTGCTTTTGAGTCCCCAGACAGAAAACAGGGAGAGGTGTCAGCATAGGACTTCAGTAATGGCTGAACCCAGAAAGAAACAACACAAACACACTTCCAGAAAGAAGGGCCAAATGCTGATGTGCAAAACCTGAACCCCTTATTTGTAATATTATGTGTGGAAAGTATTTGGATTGGGGTCAAAAAATAGATTTTGTAACCCTTCCCCAATCTGGGTAGAAGAGACCAAGGAAGCAGGGAGATTTAGGGAAGAATGTCAGCCATGTTAGCTGGGCACGCAACACTCAGAGTTTTGGACTATGGAAAGCTGCTATTTGAGAGCATGATCTGGGATCATTTCTACTAAAGCATTTTAGAAATATCTTCTTTCTAAAATATAACTTGTTCCTCTACAGTAAGTAATTTAAATGAGATAAACCAATGTCAATATACAGACTCAAAAGGAACAAAAAGGAGATGGGAAGCAATAATGACGATTATAATGTTGTATATGAGAAGCAATAATGACGATTATAATGTTGTATATGTGTGTGTGGTTGCAGGTGAATGAGGAAGCCAGGAAGAGCACCCGGTTTCCCGGAGCTAGGGTTACAGGAAGTCGTGAGCTGCAGCCTGACAGAAGTGCTGGGAATTGAACTTGGGTCCCCTGGAAGAGTAGCACATGTTTTTAACTGTTGAGTCATCTCTTCAGACCCATGATGTAACTATTTTAACCCCTAAGGAGTGATTATCTTTTAAAGAAAAGTCATGAAGCCAGAATGAGAGAATAGAAACAGTAAACAACTCATTTAACACAAGGATATAAAATATGGACCAACACACTTCAGGAGAAAGCTTGAGGAGGAACATAACCATCACTGAAACCAAGACAAAAGTAAAAGACATAAGAAACCTAGAGGAAGTCGCAGTGAAGACATAGGAGTCAGAAATGAGAAATCAATTACAAAATGGGAAAAGTTTAAAATGGTTAGAGGGTGTTAGACAAACTACATAACACCTTTACAAAGCTATTCAATGTTCCTGTTATTTCAGGAAGAGGAATGCCAAGCTACTAATGAAACAAGTATTTTTTAACAATTATTTTTATGTTTAGGAGTGTTTGCCTAAATGTATGTCCGTATACCTCAGGCACAGGCCAGAAGAGGGAGTCAGATCCTCTGGAACTGGAGTTATAGACAGCTGTGAGTCACCATGTGGTTGCTGGGAATTGAACCCAGGTCCTCCGGAAGGGCAACATTAGTCTTCTTAACCACTGAGCTATCTCTCCAGCCCTGGAAAACAAATACTTGCATCAATAACTAAACATATTTCCTGCCATATAAAAAAACACGAACATAAATAGGAAAGGCTATGGAATATGCCAGGGGACAGTTAACAAAATGGAGTCATCTAATTCTGCCATATATTCCAGTGACAGCAGTGGTCTCAATAAAACACAAGATTTGTTTGACAACCAAGGTAAGAGCTGGAAAAAAGAGAACAGGAAGTGGGGACAAATGTCTTGTGAGGTCTAGTGGCGGTGTGGGGGTAAAGGATGATATGATGTAAAACATTGTATGCATGCATGAAAGAGTAAGTAAAATATTTTTTAAAAGATAAAGGTAATTTACAAAGGAAAATATACACAAGGTAGTTATATGTCTGGTTTATCCTAAGTAGCCCGTGGAGACGATTAGGGTGGATACCCACAGGACCCTTGAGAAAGGAGTGTGTAAGTCAACAATTTTGTGTCAAGCTAATATTTCATGTGTTCAGGTGTACAGTTCACTGAAAATGGTATGTGTGTGTATATGTGTGCATGCACACGCGTGTTACTTGTGTTAGTCTGTATGTCCTGCACATGTACATGAATGTGCGTGCATAGGGAGACCTGAGTGTGACATGGGATGTCTTTGCTCAATATCTCTACCCAATTACTTTTGAGACAGGGTGTCTTCGGCTGCACTTGAAGCTCCTTAAAACGGAGGCTGGCCACGGAGTTACTTGTCTTATCCACTCTAGTGCTGCAGATACGGGAGCCACCCAAGGCTTTTCACATGAGTGCTAGGGAACCTGAACTCAGGTCCTTTTGCTTGCCAGGCAAGGATTTTACTGACAGAGCCAGCTCCTCAGGTGCACTGACAATTCTGAACATAAAAGAAGCTCAGCAAATGTTCCTGATGATCCTCTTTTCATGAAAATGCTAGAAAATGAATTTGACCAAACCAAGAAAAGACTAGAGAGAGTGAAGACATGGAAGCAGTTAATGCACATGATTTTATGACTAGGACAGAGGAACATCCCAGGGGGAAAATTCAGGCTGTATCTGTGTCCCTGAGGATGGAGAAGACTTGACACGGAAACTGGAGCAGATCACGCTCACCCCTACATCACCAACAGACAAGACAAGGGTGACAAGTCAAGTCTTCATCACCAACAGAGCATGTCAGAGAAACCAGGATGTGAGTGGAGCACGATGAGGACCAAGATGTGGGTGGAGCACAGTGTGACCCAAGATGTGAATGGAGCACAACGTGACCCAAGATGTGAATGGAGCACAACGTAACCCAAGATGTGAAATGGAGCACAACGTGACCTAAGATGTGAATGGAGCACAACGTGACCCAAGATGTGAATGGAGCACAATGTGACCTAAGATGTGAATGGAGCACAATGTGACTCAAGATGAGAATGGAGCATATGTGACCTAAGATATTAATGGGACCAAGATGTGAATGGAGCATGATGTGACCCAAGATGTGAGTGGACACAGTGAGAACCAAGATGTGGGTAGAGCACAGTGAGAACCAAGATGTGGGTGGAGCACAGTGAGAGCCAAGATAGGGATGGAGAACAAACAAAGGACATGTATCCCCAAACCTTGAGGAGGGAGACAAGAAAGCATTGCTGCTTGCAGCTAGCAACTACTCGCTATTACCTAGAGGAAGAGGAACATGGACACTAATTAGAGTGTCCATCTTATCTTCATGCCGTTATTTCAAAGTAGACAAAGTTAAGCACAAAAAGCACCACATCTAAATATCCTGGCTGTGATGGCATGTGTCTCTAATCCCAGCACCTGGGTGGTTACAGGGACACTCGAGGTCAGCTTTTAGTGAGTTTGAGGCCAGCTTGTCAGAAAAAAAGAAGGAAGCAGAGGAAGAGTAGGAGGAGAAAGAGAAAGAAGAGGACAAAGAAGGGGCAAGGTGGAGGAGGGAGAAAAGAAAGAAAAAGAAAAGAAAAACTGAAACACTTTAATTAATAAATGAGTAAAAGAGTCTAGTTTAAAAAGCAGAACTGATGGAAATTTATCAGACACTCAATAAGGAAGACCATGCTTTGTTAATGACTCATCTATATATTTGGTTGTGAGCCTAGCCTTTAACGGCTGAGCCATCTCCCCAGCCCTCAATGGCTCATCTAAAACCACGGCTGTTTATTAAGTCAGCGAGTACACTATGGTAAATTACAAACACCAAAACATCACCATCATGTCATAACACTTCAGTAAAATTTCCACATTAATGATCAGGAGACCTGGGTTGATACTCCTAAGTTATTTCTTCATACATGGTGGGCACTAATAAAATACATGCTACATATTCTTAGCTTATCTAGAAAATTAGGAAAATCCAGATAGTATGTGGAAGACAACTAGAACTCGGAGCTCACAAAGCTTGATAGTCTCAGCCCAAATGCTAAGGATTGACATTTAAGCCAAGAAGGCTGAAAAGGACAACGAAATGGGCTTGAGGCAAGCAGATCAGACCCACAGAGACAAAATAAAAAATTAAAATGCTAGAAATCAGTCGTTCCGAGAAATGAAATAAGTGCCCTGTTCAGGCTGTTATGTAATATATGAAATATATGAAAATGTTATGATTCACTAACCAAGCAACACAAAGAGAAGCGCAGAGCAGAAAGCAGCGCAAAGGGCAGACTGCAGATCCAGGGCAAGGCAGACAAGCATCTTCACATGCATGAAAAGAAGCTAATTCAAGTCCCTGCTTTCTCTCTCCTCTAGAAGCCTGAGTTCTCTCAAGTGTGTCTCTGGTGTGTACAACTCTGTGTGATTCCTTAGTAAGTAGCAATTAGTGGTGACGATAGACGCTCATACTCTTTTAAAGTAACTCCAAAGTCTAGCACAGCATGGGAAAGGATGGAAAGTCTCTCTTTATGAGGCAAAATAGTCATCAGGCTCTACACAGACAAAGGTTTTAAACCAGTACCCCTGCAGCGATGCAAAGAGGAGCTCTCCAAATGTTTATGTCAGATACTCAAGTATGAATGAGGGGTGTTTATATTTTCAAGTTCTGGTTAATGATACAAGTTAAAAAAACACAAACAAAGGAATTCCTGTGGGTGTTTTTTAATAGTAGAGAAAGTGCTTACCATCCCTAGCATGTGTATACACTAATCACCTTCATTTTTAACCATTAGCTTTGTCTGTTAGGATTCTGTTCTTCAGCCCTATGGAAAGGCGATGCAGGATAGTGGCTATGATGCAGTATTTGGGATTAGGAATATCATATCCTCTCCCTGTAGACGAGAAAGGGAGTGGAAAGAAGTTGAATTTGTTTAGCTCTCACCCACAGCAAGCATTGGATGAGATCTCAGGAAAGCTGTACGGAGCCTGACAGATATGTGATGCCCATTGTGATTCTTGATTTAGGGGAACTAAATCCCTTTCTGGTTGCCATGACAAGATACCTGGCAGATGTGTTGGATTACAGTTTCAGGGGGCTCAGTTGTTCGTGGTGAGGAGCGTGTGGTAGGACAGAGCAGTGATAAGCCAGGTAGCAGAGGAAAGGGCCGGACAGCACTCAACTGCGTTCCTTCCTTTTCTACTTTGCACCTAGATCATGGGCACCTAGGTCATGGGAAGCGATCACTTGCATTCACCCTAGATGGCTCTCGCACCTCAGTGAATTCTCGGGGTGAACACCCTCACAGCTGCCCCTGTACCTTGCTAGTCTCTTGGGGAGGGGGTTAAACCTGGTTCACTATGAAGATTAACAATCACAGTCAATACCAACCAGTGTGGTAACTGCCAATACCTAATCAGAGCTTCTATGTAATTCACATCTCTGTGGATAACTGGAAGGCTATTTCCCACAACCAAGCAATGTTATAGTTATTACCTGATGTTTAGGGTAACAATAGGGACAGTGGTATTACTGGTGAGTGGGATGTAGACCACAAACAATCTGAAGTTGATTTAAACTTAAAACACTGCTATAGCCTTGAACTACCACATGATTGACTTATTTTTCTCTCCGATCAAAGATTTTGGGCCCCTAAAAGAAGACACACTTGACCTGGAGCCAATCACCCCATATATATACATACATACACACACATGTATATGCATATATATATATACATACACACATACATATACTTTTTAAAAATGAACTCACTGGTCCTTCCGAGATGATGAGCGGAGCAAGTCATAGAGAGTGACTGCCTTTCTGTTTTCTGAGACACACCAGCAGAGGTTCAGCCCAGTGGATCTCACATCAGTAAGTTTCATGGTGCAGCTCCAATCTATCCTCCTCAGGAACATATAATCCAGTATGATTGCTCTTCGCTGCAAGCCCTTGAGAGCTGTCCCTGTTGTCATCGCCGTACAGCCTCCTTTTGTCTGGGGCTTTCATCACCCTCTCCGCTAAGAGAAGAGATAATGTCTGTTTTCAGAATTACTCATGAAATACTGGCCATGGCACAGCAGCTTCCCTGGGGAACCTGGTAATTAAGACAGTTGCTTAATTAGTATGGTGATGCATGTGTCTGCATTGAACACCGAGTGCTATAATTACATTGTGAATCTCAGAGGAGCTCTCTGAGCTCTTAAGGTCAGCTTTCTAGGCATTAGCTTGCATCACGGGGATGAGTGAGCTGCCAAGTGTTCCTAAGACGCTTTAAACCCCTTGGGGAAGTTAGAAGGATGGTGGGTTTTGGAGTCATGTGATCTGTCTGTCATGCATCTCTCTGCCACTCATGGGAGGTGGAATCTAGGATATGGGTCTTCAACTCTATGAGTTTTGCTTCTTTCTGGTAACAGAAATGGTCATGTGCATATTCTAGCACCATTCTAAAAATTAAATGAAATTACATTACGATATCCTAGAAGAAGATAAAATCACATTTTTGAAAAGTCCACAGATTTATGTCAGTCAGCCAGACTGAGAGAGTGAAAACATATCTGGTATGGGTGTGTCCCAGTTTTCATGTGACACAGATTAGGGATTATGTACCTACTAAAAACCATTTGCTGTGTGTCCGAAAGCTGAATTTACCTGGATGCTATATATTTTTCCCCAGCGACTCTATGTTTGAGGCATCAGACATCCTCTTTCGGAATACATTTTCATAGGGTCATAGGATGAGATGATGAGGGCTGTCCTCAAATTCTCAGATCACAGTGACTTCGCAGAATGTAAGCTATGCATTTTTCCAGTTGACGTTACTCAGAACAGGAGGAAAGTACTTACAAACAGCATCCTAAAATGCAGGGGTAGGAGGTGATGTTACAAGGTGCAAAAGCCAGGTTTTTTTGAACAGCCATTTAGAATTCCTCAAATTCAAGGAGCACCCCT
>LOJH01052491.1:0-12339 GCA_001685095.1 Ellobius talpinus
AGAGAGAGAGAGAGAGAGAGGGTGCCCAGTGAGTAAAGACACTCGCTACCAAACCTGAGGAGCTGAGTTTGATTTCTGCTATCCACTTGATGGGAGAAATGTGACCCCCAAAAGTTGTCCTCTGACCTCCACATATGCACCATGGTGCCTGAACATGTGCGTGCACACACACAAAGTATACTAAAAAAATTGTTTTCTTTTTTAAAAATTTTTAATCTTATTTATTGGTTTTTCGAGACAGGATTTCTCTGTAGCTTTGGAGCCTGTCCTGGAACTCACTTTGTAGACCAGACTGGGCTCAAACTCATAGATCCTCCTGCCTCTGCCTCCTAAGTGCTGGAATTAAAGGTGTGTGCCATCACCCAGCTTTTAGTGACTTTTTTAAATAAAGGCTTGATAGAATGTCCTTAGATCACTGGGACATACCTTTAGGAGGAATTAATGTAGTTAGTACTTTTTGCACAACAGACTCTGAATTTCATCTGTCATGTTTTCTGTCCTACATGCATTCCCCATGATGCCATGTATCGTGAGGTTCTTAACAGAGCGCCATGCCCTTTGGCTTCCAGAACTGTGATGATCTGGAGGTTAATCTTGATAAGTAACACTGCCAATTTGAATGACTTTTATCCACTGAACCATCTCTCCACCACCCCATCCTTGTTTTATTTATTTGAGACAGGGTTTCTCTGTAGCTTTGGAGCCTGTCCTTGAACTAGCTCTTGTAGGCCAGGCTGGCCTCTGCCTCCCGAGTGCTGGGATTAAAGGCGTGCGCCACTACCTCCCCGCAATTATTTTTTTTAAAGAAACAGGATCTTCACTGTGTAGTCCTCTAAGTGTTGAGACTGCAAGATGGCTCCACTACACCTAACTGATTGGGATCTTTTTGAAATCACTTGGAATGGTGGTATATACTTGTAATGCCAGCCGCTGGAAGGCAGGTGGATCTTTATGAGAATGATCAACAAAGAAACAAGGTAACTGCTAATCCCTGTTTCAGATATCAAGTCACCTGGTTACAAAGATGCAGAAGACAGTTTTTGTCCATTATGATTTATTCTCTACAATACTTCATTTAAGACTTTGATGACGTGTACTCAGAAGTTATATAGCCAAGAGGCAACCAAGTGTAATACAAATAATTGGTCTGAAGTCTTTTCAGTGAAGGCCATACAGTCTCTTGCTTTGAGGAAACAAAATAAAAAAGTAAAAATAAAAAACACAGTTTTGTAGGCTTTGGAAATCTTAAAAGAAAGTAACACCAAGTTAGTGAAATTGTAGATGTTAACATAGTGTGGAAAACAGATCTTGTGCAAAATATTAAAACACCCAAGACTTCTTTTGTATAGATGATTTTTTATTATAAACAGTAAAATATATGTAACGAGTCAACTACAAACCTTTCGTGAAGAAAGGGTTTCTAACATGAGTTATTTTAACAGTATGAAGCGAAAATGTTTTAAGAACCTCACAGTGGAAACAACCCAACACTGACAAACTCTAGTGATCAAAGACATTCGTTTTTAGCTCAGGAAAACAAGGACAATTCATAATTACAGAGTGTGTCCTAGCTGTGGGTACGATGGGACAAGCCAACTTCCCAGACCGAAAGGCATACACAGCTAGAGATGGAAACAGATTCCCAACCAAGCCAGCAGAGTCAGGCTGGTTCTTAGTAACAGTGGGGACCTCTGCTAGTTTGAGCAGCCTAAAGTCAAAGAAAACACTGGGCAGCAAGCAGTCCCTTTCCTCAGCCATCACTTACTGGCCCCATACTGGCCCCCTCACCACTGCTTTGGTCAATGTGCAGAAGGCAGCTTAGTTCTAGTTCAGAGTGCCACCTCCCAATGCAAAGCCCACGTGTGGACAGTCCTGAGAGCCATCTGCCACATGTTCCCATGAGGTGACCATAACTGTGCACTTCTAGACTTCTTCCTGAATGGTCAGGACAGACACCAATAGAGCCCATTTCTTCTGGGCCAAATAGTTTCCTTGCCTGACTCCCTAGTCCCCTTGACAATTCCAATACTGCACTTCTGTGGGACATGAGGGGATACACAGGGAGTCAGGCTTCTTCACTCAGAGCACTGAGCCCACTGCAGTGTGAGGCTGGGCAGGGCCAGCCAGGTTCATGTTCACTGATCCCCCACCCCCACCTTCTTGGGTTCTATATTTTTCTGTTTGTTTTTAAGTGGCAGGTATTCTACCCCACCATCAATAAAATAAAATACATACTATACATTGGAGAAAACAGATAGGGCAACATTTCTACAAGAAAAACAGGCTTGAGGAGCATGGCACTGTAGATGCTTGCATGACCAGTCTCACCGAGAGTGCTCAGGGGTGAAGTTTAGCACCATTTTTTTTTTGCATTTTGCTTTAAATCTTTAGAAATTAAACACAATTCTTAACATAGAACGCCTGAACAGTAATGAGTGTAGCCCTATGTACCAATACTGTTGTACAAATTGAAGGGGGGTGGCTCAGTCTAGAACTGACCACCCTGACATCAATCCATGGCACCTGAGAGCACCTGCTGTCATACTTGTCTATAACATCACCTTCATTACATTACCCTCAGCAGCAAGAAACCATGAGACCCCTTCATCTTTATGTATGTTAAGGAACCACACCTGGCAGTAAGGGGCATGTATCCTAGGCATTCCAATGTGATCAGCACTTCCCTCATCCATTCCAGGTCCTTGATCATACCTGGCACAATTGCCCTGCCTCCTCTTAAAACTTGAGGGTGATGCCTATAATCACATAGGAAGTACCCTTACTTCCCTTCTTCCATTCCTGGCAGAAGAAACTCAGATGATCTTTTTGACTTGAAGATTTGCCCATTTTAGAAAGCCACACCATCACATCAATTCTGAAAAAATCAAAACATATTCACTGACTCGAGGCCTCATGTGCCTCATGAGTTCTCTATGAACATTGCTGAATGCCAGCACGCCATCCTCAGGAGCCTTTCTTCCAGCTGGCCATCTTCCTTCGTGCTGCCTGAGCAGTGCCTTTAAGACAGCTTTCAGAGCACCTCCCTAGTCTCCTTGCACTATGCATTTTGCCACCAAGTGAGTGAAAAAAAATTTGCTGACAGCTATTTTGGAATGAGTAAAGATGGGAAAGGGAATGTCAGGGTTTAAATGAGCAACACGAGCAATAGACATTTATACTGGTGAGGTGAGAGTCCCAGTGCGGTAGGTAAGTTAAGGGTTCACCTTGTTTTATTACACAGCTTTGCTCTGGAGTCCTACTGAGGACTGACATAAGTCTTTCCACTTCTGCAGGCAAATGGGGGAAAAAAAAGAACCCTCCTACTTAAAGGACCCTCAGGATGTTTGCCTGTGAAGAAAACCAGCTCAGAGACCCTAGAAGCTCTCCTGTGACAATATGTCCTAAAGCCCAACCCAACCACCTGTTTGCATGTCTGTGCTTCTGAGAACCTAGATGCAACTACATAGGCACTGCTACCAGAAGAGGGTTGAGGTAGCCGGGTGGTGAGGAAGAGATCTCTCCTTTCACACCTGCTTATGACGATGACATCAGGACCTCTATGGGCATCTCCATTCCTCAGCAGGCTATGCCACAGAGCTCTGTTCAACACCAGGAGATTCAACGTAGGAAGAGTACCGCAAAGTCCAGCTGAGAGTCAGGTAAGCATCCAAACCTTCAAGCTCCCTGCACAGTGCAAGGCCATCCAGCAGGACTTCTGATCTTGGTGCAGTTCTCTTGCCCAGGACTCAGAGAGGCTCATGGTACCCACATTCAACCTTTACATGGTGTTCATTTATGAAGCATGGAGGTTGTGATCAACTCTTGGTACACAATAAACTGGAAGTTTAAAAAAAAGGAATTTAAAACAACCTAAAAGTGGTTCATGTTGGTCTCCGTTGCCCAGACTGCCAGGGGAGTACACCTAATTGGTCTGGTGGCCTGTGGGGGATTGGGAAGGAAACCTCCATGGATCATCATCAATTCCAGTTTTCAGTGTGTGGCCAACACACATGTGGGAAATCACCAGATAATGGTCTTCTAAACCCATACAGCCATTGTCACTGTTATTAGGGGGCCCTGATCCAACAGAACCCCAGATTGAGGAAAGGCTGATATAAGGCTTGGGCCCCTCATGTTCTGTTGCAATCAATGTAACCCCACACCCTCCAGTCAACAGGAGGCAGACTTGGCAACGGAAGCTAGCATCATAAAATGGTGCAGTAATAGAAGTAACTGGACCAGGAAGAGGAGGCATCTGTTCCAATGATGTCATAGCCATTGGTAGCCACAGGGGGGTGGGACTGGTCATGTAGCCGTGTGTCAGGAGTAATGATTGTAGAGGGGCGGGGCATGAAGAGTGCCATTCTGAAAACAGTGTTGTCGAGAAGCAATATATTCCGCATAACTGATTGTCACCTTCTCACTTCGATACCTGTATGAGGAAAACACGCAAAGGTATTAGGAACCCCAAACGTCTCAGTGTGAAAAGTCACTCAGTAGAAAAAACCAAAAGCTTATCCCAGTTTTAAAGAATAAAATGGAAGACCAAGAGCAATCTTACTTACAGAAAATGAAAAGACGGCACAAGAAGATGATGCTGTTATTACAAATGAACAAGATGAAAAAGCACAATCACAGTTCACCCCTGAGAATGTATCTCAGCACATCCCACCTCAAGACGCTACATATGCTTATCAACAGGCTGCTGGTAAGCAATCTGCTACCAGGATCTAGATGAGGAATTTCAAAGTCAAATTACATGGGTGGCAGATTGGAAGATGGCTGTACCAAAACCCAGCGTAAACTGCGTTATCTACATTCAGGTTAAAAATGAGATAAATTTGACAGAAATGCAACCTCAATTTGTAGAAGAGCAACAAACAAGTTATAACTAAAAGGGGCATAGATACCTAATTCTGGGTCAAATTCTGATGAAGCAGGTTAATGGATCCTTGGCTATAGGAAGGTTTCAATTCCCAGATGAATATGCCATATCACAGGGTCATCAGAACAGAATTCATAGCACTTTGGCTTTGCTCTGGAAAGAGCCATGAGTCAGGATGCAAAGCATGGGAGTTACAAACCTATGGAGCCTACTACAGACCACAGGAGCTGGGTGACAATCCTTACCCAGAGCCATCTCTTTCCCACTGTAATCACTCCTCCACTGCAAGGTGATTATTCCTGAATTTTGACAGGGAAATGGCTGTTCAAATAAATTGTAATAGTAATAATGTTTTGTATTTGCAGTGTTTTTATCTTTAATTATTATTATTGTTATTGGTTGGTTTTTTTGGTGCTAGAGATGGAACCCAGAGCCTTGAACATGCTATATATTAAGCTCTACCACAGAGCTGCAATCCCAGCCCCTTGATTTTTTAATTTAATGCATTAAAAAACACTGGGTTATCTTCCAAACAGACCTGTGAGGCTAGCATACGATGACTCAGCATTTTGTAGATTAGGGTCCTAGCAAAGGCCCAAAGCTAACTTTCCTTCATTCACAACATCAGCAGGAAGGGGTAGAACACTGACATCACTGAACATCTCCAGTGTGTTGCTCTGACCCTTACCTTACCACATCTTAAAAACCTGAAGGAATTACAATTCACATCTTACAGACAGGAAACAGTTCAGTTGAGATGGATGAACTGGCCCAGGATACATAGCTAATAATTGAGCATGGGATACAGACCCAAGTCACTTTGTGTTCATAAAACTAGCCAGCTTCCCATAGAAGTACTATACCCTAAGTGGGGTATATAGCTACTTGTAAACATCTTTGATCTCCTTTATTCCCTGCCATCTGACTGCATAGTGACCAGGAAGAATCAGCTCAAGTGAGGCTGTACAAACATTTCTGGAGCCTTTACCTCTTAACTCCCATCTCCCCCTTAATCTTATAACCACACGGGTCTGGCAACCACCCCTCCTCGGTAGGCCTAACCGTGCTTCAACCCTGTTACACTGACTGTAGAAATAAAGAATAGCTGGGAATCTCCATCTCTGCAGTCACTGCTTCCTCAGAGCTCAAACCTCACACAAACCTCTTTGGCTTATGGATATAAAGTTTTCTTCCCCTTCCCAGATATCCTGTATTCAACCCCCATTAAAGAAAAACTAAAAAGAAGAACAAAACAGCTGCTTACCTGGTGAGTTTGATTGATTTTCTGAATTCACTGGTAATTGGAGCCTTAAAGCCACCTTTCCTGAGCAAGGAGTCTATTGTCTGGATCTGATCCCAGTCTGAGGAGAATAGAAGTTATAATAAGGTCAGCGCACAGTCAAACCACGGGGGAGCATGCTCCAATATGATCAGTGGAGGAAGACAAATGAGATTCAAGGAACAGCAGAGTGTGCCAGGGCAAAGAAAGCACTGGGCCATGGTCCCAGATACTGAAAGCCAATCAGCCTCACTGACAGTCCAGCAAAGACCCCGAGACATGACATTATGATTCCATGTGCCCTGACGCTGTCCAAGCTCACCAGTCTTTCATAGTTCTTACAAGCTGTTATCCATGTATATTTCTGAAGCTCAGGAGGCTCTATGGAAAGTAAGGGTAGAAAGACGGTGTCTCACTATATCTGCCTAGGTTTTTTTTTTTTTTTAAAGATACACATACTATGTATGTGTCTGTTGGGAGCAGTACACACAGAAGACAGTGTTAAATCTCCTGAAACTGGAGTTACCGGTAGTTGTGCTGGGTATTTCCATAGCTGCTGATGGGAACCAAATCTAGGTATTCTGTAAGAGCAATAAGAAGCAGTTTCCTTCCGTCTGTGGCTCCCCCACCCACCCACAGGTTCTCTTTGTTTAATAGCCCTAGCTCTCCTGGAGCTCACTATGTAGATCAGGCTGCCCTTAAACCCAGAGAGAGAGATCTGTTCTGCCTTTCAAGTGCTGGGATTAAAGGTATATACTGCCATTGCCTGGCTTTGTTTTTGTTTTTTAATTTATTGTTGTTTTTAATGTGCGTTGGTATTTTGCCTGTATTTATGTCTGTGTGAGGGTGCCAGATTCCCTGGAATTGGAGTTACGGACAGTGTGTCATGTGGGTGTTAGAAATTTAAAGTGGGTCCTCTGGAAAAAGTCAATGTTTGTAACCACTGAGCCATCTCACCAGCCCCACTGAGCAGATGGGACTAGACATGTGTCACTATAGAATTTATAAATTTAAAATTGTATGTGTGTGTGTATGTGCACCTAAGTGCAGATGCCCCAGAGGCCAGAAGCTTTGGAGCTGAAGTTGCAGGCGGACGTAGGTACTGTTCTCTGGAAGAGCAGTAACCACGCACTCCTTTAGTTTTTCTCCAGTCCAAGAAGGGAATTTAAATTATGTGGCTTTTACTGCCTTGGGCAGCCTTTCTTCAAGTTGATAGGTAGGACAAAGAACTGATACCAATAAGAAAACTATCTCCTTAGTGAAGACAGAAGTTCTTCACTGTATTTGTTGATTCTCTCCTCATTTCTATTTCTTCACCTCTGTATTGTTGATTCTCTCATTACTATTTCTTCACCTTTATTGTTGATTTTCTCCTTGTTACTATTTTTTTTTAATGCTTGGTCTTGTTATGTATATGCCCCAACTTAGGCTCAAACTCAAAAGGCAATCCTTTTACTTGAGCCTCTTGTGTGTCAGGTTTTGAGTGTACCACCCCACCTAACTCAATCTTACTGTATGTCTCTGTTTGTGCCTGTATGTGGACATGTGCACATAAACACATAAATACAGGTGCTCCTGGAGCCAGAGTTAATGGCAGTTGTGAGCTACCCAAGGTGATTGCTGGGAACCTCTGCAAGAGCAGTACACATTTTTGACACTGAGCCATCTCTCCAGCCCTTCAATCTTACACATTTTAAACTAGTAAAATAAAGTACATCAAGTAGAACCCCCCTTCCAATTACCAAAGAAGAAGCTCCCAATTTTGAATTTTCTCAACTTTAAAATGGAAGAAACAATTTGATTATTTAAGTGAGCTATAATTCACATCCAACTACTAAAAACTATGTTTGGTGTTCTTTAAACAGGAGCATGTTAGACTCATGACTTGACCAAACTGTCTTAAGAAATTCATATTCTTTATGCTACACACACTGCTTTTTAGACAAGTTTAACACAACCACAATGAAAACCAACAAGGTGATCGCTTGCCACATAAGTAGTTCATTAATATACTTAACTGGATATTTTTCTCTATTCCAGGTTCACACCCAACAATTACTGTGTTTCACATATTATTTTCAAAACCAGACTAATTCCAAGAAAGAAAGAAAATGGGGTTACATATCACAGAAAGTACAAGAAACAATTAAAGGAATTCTAGATACCCTTTCAAAGAGACAATGTGCCCAACCCACTTCCTACCTGTACTGTCCCCATTATAAGAACTCACTAACTACTTAGCTTTTATATATAATTTGTTGGAGTCTTTCTATGCAGCCCTGCCTGGTCTGCCAGTCCTACATAGATCAGGCTGGCCTTGATTTCAGAGAAATCCTCCTGTCTCTGCCTTCCAAGTGCTGGGATTAAAGACATGTGCTACCATATCTGGCAATTACTTGAGCTCTTTAAAAGCCATAGGTAAAATGTTTATCCTTATCCAAATATAATACCATGTACGGATTTCAGAGTTAAAAGAATAGAACTTTTGCTTTATAACAAAAGATAAAACATGGTCAAGCTAGTTGCTCTGATAATCCCTGAAGCTTAAGGGGGCAAAGAAATAGATCTATTATTCATTGGAAGGAAACATCTGAAACCACAAGCAAGTAAGAAAGTTAGTTTCCCCTTTCCCCTCCAGTTTCTAGCATCCAAGGTAGTTTGCCTTTGTTATCTACAGGAATCTGACAGGAAGTTAGAGGAAGAAAGGCATTTATACTTGGTGTACATGTGGCAGTTGAGCTGAACACTTCTCTCTCCTGCCCTTTCAACTGGCATAGCTGTGAGTAGTACAGTTCTCTAAGTGTCCAACTCACCTTGTTCCTTAGCAACCTCGGGTAAATATGTGGCTGTGCGTTTGATGCCTTTTTCATTGATGAATTCAATCCGAATCCCATGGACCCCTACCTACAAGAAAATATAACCAAGTACATGGCATTTTCTGATTCTAACAACACTTCAAACACCCACATATGAATCAACATAGTCTCCTGAGCTGCTTGACCCAGATCTGGGAAAAGGAATTTTGGTGTTTTTCAGAGACAGGGTTTCTCTGTGTAGACTGGCTGTCCTGGAACTTGCTCTGTAGACCAGGCTGGCCTCAAACTCAGAGATCCCCCTGCTTCTGCCTCCTCTGGGATTAAAAGCATGCCCCACCATTGCTCATCTGACTATAAAGTATAGATATCAAAGAAAGGTGTTTTAGGAAAAGGTAAAATGTATGTGTAGTTCCACCTGAGAATATGAAGCTTGCAGAAATAAGTTCCTGAAATAGGAAAACCAATAGTTTAAATTAATCTATTTATCTTTATTTTATGTGCATTGGTGTTTTGACTGCTCGTAAGTCTGTGTGAGAGAGTTAGATCTTAGAGTTACAGTTGTGACCTGCCATGTGGGTGCTGGGAATTGAACCTAGGTCCTCTGGCAGATCAGTCAGTGCTCTTAACCACTGAACTATCACTCCAGTCCCAAATGTGACTTCTAGCCTAATTTCACTACATGAACATGTCAAACTGTTTCTATAAGTTCGTGGTTCTTCAAATTGTTTCCCTTTGAATTTTTTTTTAATTGTCTTACTATATATAGCCCAAAGTGGTCTGGAACTTGCAACCCCGCTCCTTCTACCTCCTGATTTGTTAGTATTATAGGCAATGGGCCTCCATGAACAGGTTTATATCTGATTCCTAATAAAAACTTCTCTCCAGGGGAACATCAAGAGGCACCTGGGGTATTTTGTTATCTCATTATTTAACTAGATATGGGAGAAGGAGCATATGAATCTTATTGAATCTAGAACAGAGTGGGCTGGGAAGAAGTAGCAGAGAGGTGTTTTTTTTTTCTGGGATTGGAGGCAGGAAGTGCCTCACTGTGTATTCCTGGCTGGTCTTAAACTCAGAGATCTACTTCAGTGCTTGGATTAAAAGCATGTGTTACCATGCCTGGCTAATAGTAGAGAGTACTGATTTTCCATTTTTCTATTTCTAGTAGAGAAATTTCTGTCACCTTTTCTGTCACTTTCACATTTTTAGACCCTCTCTCAATGAAGGAGATACATTACCATGTACTAACCCGAACCCAAATGCAACGAGAGATGCAGAGATCCAAATGCAGCTGTTCTCACCTCCCAGTCCAGGTAATCACTGGCATCTTCAAAGTTAGTAAGGAGGGAGACAGAACAGAAAAGTTTGGGCAGCTCCTCTCGGGTCAGGGGGGGAAATCGGCTGTCCTTAAGTGCACTAGAGGGGACAGAAAATGCAAGTGAGGCTACTTCCAATTAGGAGACAACACTGCATGCCATAGAGCCCACAAGCTGAGTCCCCAAGATCTTCTGACAGCATCTCCTAGCACCTAACACTATTGTCAGTATTAACTGTCTTTCCAGTCATCACATGATAGTCCTTACATTTCTTGACTACAAAAACGGTGATTGTGGGAAGTCCTTCTGTATATGTCCTGCTTTTATTGGTTAATGAATAAAGAAGCTTCTTTGGCCTGTGATAGGGCAGAGTAGAGCTAGGCAGGAAAACTACATTGGATGCTGGGAGAGAGTAGGCGGAGTCAGGGAGAAGCCATGTAGCTGCCAGAGGAAAAAGATGCAAGCTGCCAGTGGGAACCATGCCAGTAGGCCACAACCCTCATGGTAAAATTAAATAGAAATGGGTTAATTTAAGATGTAAGATCTTGCTAGGAATACACTAGAGTCATTGGCCAAGCAGTGTTGTAAATAATATATAGTTTCTGTATGGTTAAGGTTCTGAGCAGCCGGGAACAAACAAGCAGCCTCAAAAAGGGACTGCTCAAACTCTACCAAACACTTTGAAGAAATAAGACTAGACAGCTATTTCCAATTCTAGTTAATTTATGAGTATTGTCTAATGCTTGTATCATTACCTGGTTAGCGTGTATTCCCTGAGTCCTGAATGAAGATTCATGGCTGAGAAGGTCCCAATGCAGCCACGAAGCCGCTTGTCTCGCCCTGTCTTCCAGGTCACAAAGAGAGGGCTAAAAAAAGCAAAACATTTAATATTCTCCAGCCCTAAATTAATTATGGATATATTTCTATTCATTTCTGCTATTGCAAAGGATTTACTGAATTGTCTACCTGAAGCTACCTGAAGAACTCTGACTTTCTAGAAGTTGCTCAGCCCTGACTGAAACCATGGCCATTACCATGAGAAATAGGAGCTGCTCTGCGCATGTGCAGCCTTTCCTCTGCTCTGTCCCCACAACTTCCCTTCACCCAGATGCCACATGTCTAAGCTCTTTCTTCTTCCTTGTCTTGAACTCAACTTTTCCTGTTTACTTTTCTAGAATCTGTGCCACTCAAAGTTGCCCATGTGGGCCTGAATTTGAGCTATCCTTGCCTCCACTCACAAAGTGCTAGAATTATGTGCTCTACAACACTCAGCAAGTTCCCCTCTTTTGAATTTTTCCATTATCCTCCCCTCTTTTACTCTGCTTCAGTGAGTTTCATATTGCTCAGTTCCATCATTCATGATGATATACCTTACCCATACCTCACTCCCCTTAGCTACAAGCATTTTCTGCAAGACTTCATTGTTTCCACAATTTAACTACTGACAAACTACAAAGAGTTCCTGCCCATAGACTTTCAGAAGAGAGAAACAACTTCAAGAAAGCTTTATATTAACAGAAATTCCCATTTCTGCTTAGGCCAAAGTCACATTTCATTGGCTGTATCAGATGGATGACAGTTAGAGTTGCCCCTCCTTCCTGAGATCCCTCCACATTCCTAATGCCCCTACCTTTTAGATTCGAGTTAGTCACTTCTCAATGGCAAAGTAAACACAAAGTTACCTAGGCCCCTCCACCCCCATCTCTGAGAAAGGTTATCACTACATAGCCCTGGTTGACTTCAAAGATCCTACTGCCTCTGCTGGGATTAAAGGTGTGTCTGTTTTTTTGTTTTTGCTTTGTTTTTTTTAAAATAATTTATTCTTATGCCACGCCCACACCGGCACCTATGTGACAGAATGTCTCTATGGTAGGAGTCGACGTCAGGTGAGGGGCAAGAGCTTCTCGGAGCAATGCCCCCGGCGGATTCTTGGCAGTCGGCCGACTAACGCTGTCTGACTAGCCTTCTCCTCGATCAATGACTTCCTAACCACGCTTTACTTGGTTTGTCTTTCTTTTCCTTTCTTCCTTATCTGTTATGGCT
>LOJH01052492.1:0-12339 GCA_001685095.1 Ellobius talpinus
TGTATGTATGTGTATATGGTGTGTATGTATGTGTATATTGTGAGTATGTATGTGTATATGGGGCTGCAGAGATGGCTCATCAGTTAAGAGTACTTACCGCTCGCTCTTGCAGAGGACTTCAGTTCCTAGCATCCATTACGAGAGGCTCATACCTACCTCTAACTCCAACTCCAGGGGTATCCGAACCCTCTTCTAGCCTCAGAGGGCACCTGCAGCTGTCCAGGCCAGCGCAGGGAGGCCTTCCCTGCAGAGGAGAGGGGATGGAGTTGGAGAGCAGACAGGAAGAAAAGGACTGGAGGGAAAGGGTGGAGGAGAGTACCAGGGGCCTCTGAGGATGCCTCCATCCATGGGTGTCACACATTTGGAGACTGAGCTGGATAGAGGAGTTAGTGTGAGGAGCTGTGTGGGAGGAAGGTCCAAGGTTGCTGGGTAGAGGTGTGGGCCAGGTAGAGCCCAGGCTAGCCCTAGCCCCTTCACCAGACAGCATGGTCTTTGGGATGAAGTGGTGGCACGCGGGTATTCTGAATTCTCTGTGATGGAGGGGGATGGTCGGAATGCTCCCGGACAGCGGGAGAATCCAGAGGCCTTGTGGCTCTGTCCCAGGGCATGCTGTGACAAAGGACAGTGTCTAAGGGTAGGGTAACAGGCTACTTTCCATCTTGCTGTTTGCATCTATTTTATTTTTTTATGTTGGCAGTGCTGGGCTTGAAATCAGGGTCTCAGACATGCCAGGCAAGCTCTCTTCCACCAGCGCACGCCCCAACCTCCACGATGAGTGCATATTTTGTTATGTTGCCAGGAAGGCTCTCATGCAGATTAGGCAGGTGTTGAATTGGCTACTTAGTCAAGGCTGACATTGAACTATTCACCATCCTGCCTCTGTCTCGTCACTGCCATAGCCCACATTTGGTTTAACTGTACTTAACTCAGGAAAGCCCTGCAAGGAGTGGCGTTTGGTGTCAAGCCTCTGGCACATATACATGTTCACCTGCATAAGAAAGTGCTTGTGTGTGTGTGTGTGTGTGTGCACGTGCGTGCGTGCATGTGCAATTTGGAAAAACATAATTTGAAAAAAAATTAACTTAAAAAAACATAATTTGAAAAAATTAAAAATAAATAAGTAACCAGGTATAGGAGCTTGGGGTCCTTCCTGACACTCCTCAAATTGAAAGTTGCAAAACAAGAATAAAAGAACCCAAGGCCCCTTTTCTGTAAGTTGGTTCTCTTGGCAGCGCTTAAGCTGACACTCTTTTGAGAAAGGCCCTGTCTTGGTCAAGGTTTCTATTGCTGCGATGAAACACCATAACCAAAGCAAGCAGGGGAGGGGAGGGTTTGTTCGGCTTACACTTCCACAGCACTGTTCATCATTGAAGGAAGTCAGGACAGGAACTCACACAGGAACCAGGAGGCAGGAGCTGATGAAGAGGCCATGAGGGTGCTGCTTACTGGCTTGCTCCACATGACTTGTTCAGCCTGCTTTCTTATAGAATCTAGGACCACCAGCCCAGGGATGGCACCACCCACAGTTAGTTGGGCCTTCCCCAATCAATCACTAATTAAGAAAATACCCTACAGGTTTGCCTGTGGCCTCATTTTTATGGAAGCATTTTCTTAATTGAGGATCTCTCCTCCCAGATGTGGCAAGTTGACATAAACCCACCCAACACAGGCCCTGACATTTACAGTTAGAAACCCGAGGCAGCAAACACAGAACTTTCCTGCTTGGATGGAGAGGACAGGAGACTCACATGGTCGCCAGGAACAGACTTGGCCCAGGACACATCGCTAAGCACATTGCTTAGTGGCTGAGATGGGAACTTGGCTAAACATTTCACACTTAAAATCCTGTTTTGACCCTCAAGGGGATTTGGAGCCATTGGGACTGCATCCCCTCCCCTGTTCATTATGAGGACGCCGAGGTTCAGAGAAGTTCCACAGGTAGGGAGCAGCAGTGTGGCCAATCCAGGTCTGTACCAGCCTGCTGTGAGCCAAGGCCTCTCCACAGCACTGCTGAGGCCTACTCCAGTTCTGCAGCAGCTGAGGGGCAGGGGTAGGGGCAGGGAGCTGTAACAGGGCACAGCGCACACTCTGCCCATGGGCCCACTGATCACTTCAGTCAACCTCCCGATCCCTGTAACCCCCAGGACAGGACACAGAAACTAGTTAGAAGAGAGAGGTGATGGGGGATCCTGGGTGGAGTGAGGATTAATATACATTGTACACACGCATGCAATGTTCAAAGAATAAAATTGACAATGACTGTTTTGAGTTGTGAGAGTTTCCTAAAAGAACAAACATTACATGAATTCTGGACTGGAGTTAGGATAGAATTTCTAAAATTTCTGAAGTGCCTTAAATGTGTTTCTGTCCCTCTTTGTCATCAATTTTCGCCAAGTGCTGCTCTCAGAGTCAATGACTATAAAATCCAAATATCTTCAATGTTTGTGTCCTGCATTATCAACTATTTGGCCAGTATTTGTCTAAAAACAAACACATCCGCAGCATGTAAATTTGTTTTTAGTAAGTTGTAAAATACATGTATGTGAAAGAATTGTTTTCAAATGAATGTCTTGCCAGCTGTGGTGGCACACATCTTTAATTCCAGGTGGAGCATTACAAGCTGGGGGCCAGCCTGACCTCCATAGCAACAGCTGGGGCTATATAGTGAGAACTTGTCTCCAAAAATAGGAACACTGAGGAGCCACCCCTTGTGCTGATCAGCCGGAGGGGTGGGCAGAGAGACACCTGGAATTCAAGGTCATCTCTGCTATAATCGAGTTCAGCCTGAGCTACCCTTTCTCGGGAATGACACCTGGGGCAGAGGGTCTTCTGGGACAGCCAAAAGAGGCAGAGCTGGGTCAGCTGGCTTTTGAGGACAAAGCAGGGGTTCCAGGAGATGGCTCGGCAGCTCCTCAGAACATTCCCTACCCTTTGAAATGGAACAGTGACCCAGGCCCAGTTCTGGCTGCCAGGAGAGTCATTAGCATCTGTAAAGCTGCGATTGAGGGTTGTGGTACAGAATCCCTATAAAGGGGTGTTACTAGAATTTCCAAGGCCTTCCTGGAGACCCTGGGCTTGAGGCCCCGTGGGGGTGGGGTAAGGGGTAGTGGGGGAGCAGAGCTGACACACTAAGAGCAGTTGGCTGGTCCTTCCGGACCACAGACACCTCTAAGCACCTATTAGTTCACTAATCCTTAGAGCAACTATGGAGTAGCAGAATTCTCAGATGGAAAAACTGATGCTCAATCGATTTGAGTCCTCGACCCAAGGAGTCATTGGCAGCACCTGGGACCCTTCTCCCTTGTGGCAGTAGAGTCTCAGCTGATACAACCTGTAAGAACATTCTGGGCTCTGGGATGATAAGGTCCAAAGAAGCCATTGCATACAGAGGCAGGGAACTGAGTGCAATTTATGTATTTGTGTTTTGAAAATGTATTTTATTATTTTTATATGTAAGTGCTTATGTGCACATGTGTGTGTCTGTGCACCACATGTAGACAGTGCCCTTGGAAGCCAGAAGGGGCTTTCGGCCCCCTGGAACTGGAGAATTTCAGGTGGTGGCAAGCTGCCATGTGGATGCTGGGAGTTGAATCCCGGTCCTCTGGAAGTGCGGCCAGTACTCTTGACCACTGAGCCATCTCTCCAGCCCTGCATTTGTTTTAAACTGACTAATCATTTTGCTTTGAGATTTTTTGCTGTTGGCCAGGCTGGTCTGACAGGTGTGAGGAGCCACCATGCCTGATTAGTTTTGGTTCTGTTGTCCTGCTGGGAGACAGGACTACCAGCTTGTGCCACACCTGGCTTAGTTCTGTTTTTCTGGGGCTGTGAGATGGAAAGCAAGGTCCGTCAGCTTGCATGTACACTTTTTTTCCTTCGAGACAGGGTTTCTCTGTGTAGCCCTGGATGTCCTGGAACTCGCTCTGTAGACCAGGCTGGCCTTGAACTCACAGAGATCTGCCTGCCTCTGCCTCCCAAGTGCTGGGACTAAAGGCGTGCACCACCACTATACTTTTTTTTTTTTTAAAAAAAGACAGGGTCTGGAACTCACTATGTAGACCAGGCTGGCCTCAAACTCAGAGCTCTGCTTGCCTCTGCCTCCTAAGTGCTTGGACTAAAGTCATGTGCCACCACACCTGGGTTAGTCTATGGTCATTTAAGAAAATTATTACTACTACTATTATTCTAAGTCATTTATGTGTGTGAGTATTTTGCCTGCATGTATATATGTACATCATGTGTCTCTCTGTGTTTATGGAGGCCAGAAGAGGGGTCATCAGATTCCCTGGAACTGGAACTCATTAGTTCATAGATATTTGAAGTGGTGTTTTTTTTTTTTTTTAAAAAGGACAGGATCTCATGTAGCCAAACTCACTATGTAGCTTAAGATGACCTTAAGTATCTGATTGCCCTGTCCCGGCCTCCCAGAGGTAAGTGCCAGCCATCATACCAGTGGTGCTGGGGATCAAACCCAGGGCTAGACAAAGCACTTTACCATGTGATCTACATTCTTAGGCCCCTGTTTCTATCTTTTGGCTATTAGGAATAAATTTAAAAAGTTCCCCTTCAGGTGGAGAGATGGCTCAGCAGTTAAGAGCACTGGCTGCTCTTCCAGAGGATCCGGGTTCAATTCCCAGCAACCACACCTGTTTGTGACTCCAGTTCCAGGGATCTGACACCCTCACACCAATGCACATAAAATAAAGTTAAATAATTTTTTTAAGAAGTTCTTTCTGGGGTTGGAGAGATGGCTCAGCGGTCAAGAGCACTGGCTGCTCTTCCAGAGGACCGGGGTTCAAGTCCTGGTACCCACATGGCAGCTCATAACTTTCTGTAGCTCCAGTTCCAGAGGATTGAACCCCCTTACACAGACATACATGCAGGCAAAACACCAACGTACATAAAATAAAAATAATTTAAAAAAAAGTTCTTTCTTGCCTCCCTCTCTTTCTTTCTTAGACTGGGTCTTCCTTGGCCTGGGACTCACTTTATGGCTAAGATTAGCCTTGAACTCAGGGCAATCCTTCTGCCTTAGCTTCCTGAGTGCAAGGATTAGGCTAAGTACCACCATGCCTGGCTTTTCTTTTGGTATTTCAAGACGGGGGTGTCTCCCGGCCCAGTCTGGCCCTGAACTTGCTGTGTGGCTGGCTGGGGATGCCCTTGAGTCCCTGACCTTCCTGTCGCTCCTTCTTAAGACCAGCTGAAGTGAATTCCAGGCTAGTCAGGAGAACCTGCTCAATAAAACAATTCATAAACTATTTTGGCTAGGGATGGAACTTGGGGTGGAATGCTAGCCTTACATGCCTTAGACCTCAGCGACTTCCACCAAACAGCCAAAACAAACAACAAACAAAACCAAAAATTCTGATATATTACTTTGAAAATGGTGTGGTAGTTCCCCCAAAAGTAAACGTGGGTCTGGGGTGTGGCTCAGTGGTAGAGTATGAGGCTCCAGGTTTGATCACAGTATGGGCCAGTAATTCTACTCATAGGTGCCTACTCCCCAGGGCTAAAATCATACATTACCTGATTATTCCCTAGTAGTGCCTTTTAACACCGCCAGGCGTCCACCGACTCTGGTTAAACAGACTGCAGTATATCCATACAATGGACTATGTCTCAACCATAAAAAAGAATGAAGTGTGGATGGCTGATATACCACGGGCAAACCCTGAAACCTCATCTGTCCACTCCCTGGAGGCAGCAGCAATCAGTTTACCCTTCACCAGACAGTGTGAACTCTCTGTGGGACAAAGGCGACTCCTGCCCCTCTGTCCGTCCATCCAATGGGGAATCTGCCAGCTGGTGAATCAGAGCAGGCTTGGCCTCACCCTCAGTGGGGTCACCTACAGCAGTATCTCGCATCTATTAATACAACAGGTGGCTTTGGATTTCTGTTGGGTTCCACCCACCTCTGGGGCAGGCATGCTGATCTGAGCTTACTGTAGGTGTAAAGTCCTGGGACAGTGAAGTCTCAAGGGAGTTCTAGGTAGGGAGAGACATACAGATAGAAATATCAACGTACTTATGCCCTTACCTGTTTTTCTTCTTTTTGAGACAAGGTCTCTCTCTATGTCCTGAATCTCAGTATATAGACCAGTCTGGTCTCAAACTGAAAGCCTCTGCCTGCCTCCTCAGTGTTGGGATTAAAACTGAAAGCCAACCCCATCTAGCCTATGTATCTCTCTTGAAGTGGACCCTCTGGTGGGGAGCACTGGCCTAACACTGACCAGACCCTGGGGTTCAGCACCAGTACAGCCAAGCAACAACAGCAAAGTTAAGTTATTCTGAGTCTCTTTTGGAGTCTTGAAGGTGACCCACCCTGCCATGGCTGCTGGAATTTACTCGGACCAGGCCCAGTTCTCCTCTATATAAACAGGCCTTGAGCCCAGAAGAGGGGACACAGGCTGCCCACAGATGACCTGGCCTCCTGCAGAGGGTCACTGGGAATTCTGTGTTTCATCAAATATTGCTGGGCTACAGAGTTTTATTTGAAAATAATTTTAATTAGCCGGATACTAGGAGTTTAATAAATGGAAAACAGAGAACTTTCCAAGGCCACAGCTGGGAAACACTCGCTTTTTAAAAATAATTCCGCCCAGCTTCCCAGGCCAGCTAAAGCACCCTGACCGGGGGACCCCAAGTGCCAGACAAATCCACAAGAAAAACAAAGCTTATTTTTAGAGAAATATTTTAAACTCGGTTTCAATGATCTCAGGAGTTTCCTTCCCCATCCGTCTCAGGTCCTTACATCTTCTCTCTATTTTGGGGCAACTTCCCCTGGTGAAGAATGAATATCGGACAGAAGTTATTTCTGCCCAGATGAAAATAAGAGGCCCCTCCCTCAGCCCCCAGAGAATGAATTGTTGCTAAAAATGTCCCTGCAGACAGCAAGGGGCCCATGAGGCCTGCCCTTGGCAGGTGTGCCCAACAGTGAAGGTGTCTCTGGGATCCCTGCAGCCTGGGAGGCGGTGGTCACTCTCCTACCCGGCCTGTTCTTGCCCCCGCCCAGCAGGAAGTGGATTGCAGCCTGGCAGTTTTTTCCGGGTTTTGAAAGCAGTTTTAAAATTGAAAGAGGTTTGCTAAGAAGGCCTGCTTTTTCTTTATAAGTGTTGGTAACCCCCCCCCACACCCTGTACAGACACATCCCGTACCCCTGCTGACACAACCATACCCAAACACAAGCTGTGCGTACTTCCTCACACACTGGAGGCCCCCACCCCACCCCCACAGCTACAGCCACATACCGTACACGCCCAAACTCACATTCGCTCACACACAGCCAGGCACAAGGACACACCCACCAGGGCAACTCACACTCGCATGCGCCCACCTGTTCACACGCACAGCCATGACCCTAACACAGAAACATACACCCACAGACTCCCACACTCTCAAACCCTACAAACCCGAAGTACACAGCATAAACCCACACTCAGTCACACACAAATCCACACACCCCTACCACATGCAACCGGTACATCACAAGATGCACCCACACTCACCAACACCCACAGACTCTTAGACTTTGCAAGAGTCAGAATCCCTTGCATCAGCTTTGTGCAGAACCACATACCCACCAGCCCTTTCTGAACCCATTACACACATAGACACAGAACAACATCCATAACACCTGTATACCCATACAGACACCCAGGGCTAACAGACACAAACCCACCTCCCACATGGGAACACCTTCACGCACCTCCCTTCACAGATGCCTTGCCAAGCACACCCATGAACGCTCTTTCATGTCCCAGCTCCTTTGGTCATAAATTAGAACCGGTACCTCACTGCCTGCTCTGGCACTATCTTCACACTCTGCCTCAACTTCCTTTTGCCTTCTTTCCCTCCCTCTCCGGCTTGCTAGTAGCTCAGATCAAGAACTGCATTGCCTTTAATCCCAGCAGAGGCAGGAAGGATCTCTGTGAGTTGGAGGCTAGCCTGGCCTACAGAGTGAGTTCCAGGACAGCTAGGGTTACATCGAGAAACCTCCTCTGGAAAAACAACAATAAAAACAAAACAAGACAAACAACAGCAACAACAAAAACCCTGTGAATGTCTAGAGCTTGCTACATCCTCCAGAATAGTAAATACAATGAAATGAGATTACAACTGGGCGTTGTAGGGCACACCTGTAGTCCTGAATCAGCTGGAGGCTGAGGCAGGAGGATCTGCAGTTACAAAGACAAGCAAACAAGCAAGCAAACAAAAAGCTTGACTGGCCCTGGTCCAACAACGGGTCAGCCTGAAAGGGCTGCAGAGACCCAACTTCCGTTTTAAAAAAACTGGGTGCGAGTCACCTCCGCCTTCATTTGTCACAAGCGAAGCTGGAGGACAGCAGTTGTGTGTGCAGGTGGTTTTCCTCCAGCAAACTCTCGGTAGACACCCACCCAAGGGCTTTCCTAAGACCCTCAAGCAGGTTCTAACGGCGAGTACCCTCCCTCAGGAGCAGGCCTGGCAGTCAAGAGCCTGGCCCACCATCTTTCCTGCATCATGGGCCTTCAGGCCTGCTCGCAGTCCTCTACCTCCTCACACAGGTCAGTCAGCGCAGGGCTCCTCAACTGTGCTCTTTTACACGTCTGGCAGGAGACCCAGGCAGCGGGACCTGTGCTTGCACACATCCTCTCCCTAAACAGTTTGTAAGATGGGGCACACTAGTTGGATTATTTCAAAATCACCCCAGTCTCCAGTCAGTTGTAAGGCCTCTTTGAAGCACTCGGTTCTGAGCCCACAACTGCCTGGACGGATTCTAATTAGACTCAGCTGGGAGCCTCCACTCTCCCAGCTCCGAGGTGCAGCCAATGCAGCCACCGATGCAGCCACCCTGTGGTGGCTTGTTCCTACTTTGCCCTCACTTGCAAGTTTTACTTTTAGATCCTGGATGTACAAAACAACAAAAGCAAACAAACCGTCCTAAGTGTGATGGAGGAGAGGCTATTTGCTGTTTATTCTGGTTGCTGCAGGACAATGACCCAGAGCCTCCATTGATGTGTGGGTGAGAAAAATTTTGAATGACTACCTACCTCCCAAGCTTTCCAGGCTCTGGACGCATCGAAAACACAAAAAACTTCAGGGCCTAGCAGTTGGGTTTTCAAACAGAGCCGTTTTAAAAAATGAACGTGGCTTACCCCAAAGAGAAGTCCAAAATCCCAGCTGATCAAAAGTACTTGTCTAGAAAAATAAGTTTGGGAATGAAGTGGGAACACAGTCTTTGAAATGCAGCCGGGCCTAAACAGCTCCACAGTGGGGCCCTTTCCTCCCCAGTGCACATTCTTTATGGCCAAGAGGCCAAAGAGCTGCAGGGGCTTCACTCAACCCCAGGCCTTCTTGGCCTCCGGCTCCCTCCGCCCCCAAGGCCCAACATCTGGGAGAACTTTGAACTGTTCCCCACTCAGGCAGCAAGAACAAAAAAAATAAAAAAAAAATAAAAAAAAATCGCTCCAGTGAACACCAACTCCATCTTGCTTAACTGGAAACATCTGCCCAGCATGGTGCATCCCTCAGACACCCCCCAGGACTCCTGCTCAGCTGAGTCGCAGGAGACCCTGGCCAAGGCAGGGGCAGCCAGAGCAGGGCAAGGATTGACTGATAGAGCCCAGCTGTTATCGATAAGAAAGCAACTATTGCTGGATCTCCTGGCTCCTTCAGAAAAGATGTCTGAACTGTGTGTATGCAGGAGGGGGAGAAAAATCCAATCGTTTTAGGAGTTTTAAAAGTGATTGTTTTAAAATGAACAGGGTAAAAACAAAAACAAAAGCCCAAAACCACAAGTGACTTTTGAGAACCAGGCAAATCAAGGCAGCCCTGTTTCCCTTTGGTAGAAGCCTGGTTGACTTTGCTTTCTGGCCTCCTCAATCTTCCTTTTGCATGAATAGCCTGAACATGCTCATTCCCAGAGGAAGTTGTCTGTGTAAACAAACATCACCCAGATAGTTTAACCCGCTTAATCTTCCGTCCTCCCTCTCTGAACAAGGAGGTAACCCAGCTTTCCAAAGTCCAAGCAAAACCCTGGATTCCCAACCTGGTCCAAATCTCCATGTCCAGCTCCTACCAAAGCTACAGGCCCGGGTCAGGCATTGCAGAGAAAAAAAATCGGACCTTAAGCTGCCAGAGCAGCCATGTGACCCACTGGGTGACTCACAGGCCGGCCACACCCCTTGCGGTCTCCCACCAGGCCCTGCCACCAGCCAGTTAGCCAACACTGGGATGCATCTTATTACCAGAGGGAACAGCCAACAAATGCCCTTGACAGCCAAATTAGCCTTTCACAGCTGAAAGGCTTTGCTATAAAGTAAATACAGGTACAAGTGGATACAGGCTCTGGTGAGATGGGCCAACTCCTCACATCCTCTCCCCAGACCTGGCGAGGCCATGAGAAGCCAGGAGAGGAGACCTACTAGAGTTTAAAGAGAACACTCCTTTTATGCAGGAATACTTTTTTCCCAAAAAATTTTATTGGGGGAAACTACAAAACATTTACAGTACAATGTTTACAGTCACAATCTGTAGTGAACTGATTCCCCAGAATATATTACAAACTCAAGTTGACTCATCTTGTTACATTCAAAAACCTACTTCTGTCAAAGTAGTCCAGAGTCCGCACAGGGTGCTCCACTGTACCTACATACAAACTAAGTAAGCGCCTGCTCATTCATCCTCCATCCAGGAAGGCCTAGGAGACGTTCCTACCTTTTTACACTGAAAACTAATAGTACAAGTTTTGGGCTGTCGTGAAATAAGGCATATTCATGTTCTACAGACCATTTCACCGCTAAGATGACCCTCTTCACTTTATAGCTAGATAAAGAGTGGTAAAAAACCTTTTCCTTTTGTGCAGGTGAACCCATCCGACATTCAAATTCTCTCAAGCACTAATGAAATACTTATTTGGTTGAGGAAGATTTAAGGCAAGTTCGGGCCCTACGAAGGCACTGAGACCATTTCCCCATTATTGCTACATGTCTTCATACTCAATGTCACAGTAGAACTGGTGGAATCCTTGCTGGTTTATAAAGCTGGAATAGCAAAGCATGCCACATGTGAGCCTGACTGCAGACTATGTGGTCATGCTTTCTTTCTCTGTAAAGCTGGATGGGCCACAACCATTATACATTCTAAGAAAAACTCATAATGAAAATGTTCTCAAACTACTTCCACAGCATCAAGATAGATTTCTGTAAAGAAACCATGCAATCTTTTGAAATTTACGTAAACAAGGAAAGAAATTAATGAAATAAATATTACATACAATCTCTTAAATTAAGATTTTCTTACTCATTTACAATAAAATAACCAAGTGAAGTTACAAAAGGCATATATTACTGTGAAAAGAACATACACTCCACATTTTGCCGATTAATAATGGCAATTATAATTTAACATAATAAAAGAATATATATCTATTGCTTTTCATCATACTCGATAAATACAGTATGAACAACACCCTCAATGTATACTTTTCACAAGATAATAAATAAGTTAAATAGTTTTTTTCATATTGAGTTGTGGTGCAGTGGTGCGAATCAACTCAAGACAGGTAAAAATGAAGCACTTACTTCCCAACAATTATGAAATGAGCTCTGCTCAAGGCTTCCAGAGAGCAGAGGAAATGGTTCTAAGCGAAACACCCACCAAGTGGTGGCAATGAGACCAGTATCAAACTTTGGAATGCAAGGGTCCCCCCCACCCCCAAACACATATAACTTTGTTAAAAAACAAAAACAAGAAAAACAACCGCGACAAACGGGGCTGAAGGCTACTCGTTTCAAGGCATGTTCTTGGCATTACACACTGAGTCTAGACTCTTATAGTTGAGGGAGGTGGCAGTGGGCTGGGTCGCACTGGTCTGAGACAAACATTAGGAACCCCTTCCAAGGTAAGAGTCCTCACATCTGGACTGTAACTAAGGCTTTCAAGTGAAAGAAGAGATGGAATGTGGTTTTAGCTGCTGGTGCTGGGCTGATGTTTTGTTTTTTGTAACTAGAGTTTCAAACTCAGAATCTGAGACCTAAACAAGTGTCTGGTATCTTTTGTTCTATCGCATCACAACCGCCTGTTGTGAATATTTTGTTCATCCATACAAAAAGTTCGTTGGCTTCTATTTCAACAAGAACGAAACTTTGTAATAATAATAAAATAAAAAAAAAACAAAAAAAGAAAACCGAAAGGGGAGGGGACAGGGCCCCTCCCAGCAGAGTTCGAGTCCAAGTGCTCGGCCGGGACCTGCAAGTCGGGCCTGCGGCAGTGTCACCCCTACCCGGGGCTCCCTGCAGTGCCTCTCCCAACCCCTCGCGGGCGCCCCCTTGCCTCAATCATCGGAGATGGAGAGGCGGCTGAAAA
>LOJH01052493.1:0-12339 GCA_001685095.1 Ellobius talpinus
CTTCTTCTTCTTCTTCTTCTTCTTCTTCTTCTTCTTCTTCTTCTTCTTCTTTCCGAAATAATTGATATTTGTCTTTTTGTATCTGGCTTATTTCATTTAACATGATGCCCTCTAATGTTATCATTTATTTTCCTGCAACTTGCATAATTTTGTTCTGTAATGCTTAATAATAATTAAATACACACACATACACTCTTATGTTTTTATTTGTTCTGATGTTGGTGGCCACCTTGTCTGATTCTATAATCTGGCTATAAACAGCTATTGCTTACCATATGTACTTTTAGATCTAGCCCAGAAATTGGCAATATACAGTCTATGGGGTAAAGACAGACTATTTCTGGTATTTTTCTGTTATCTTAGAAAGCAGACATGCTTGTGTTTTATCTATTATCTATTACTGTTTCTGTATTTCAATGAAGAGTTGAGCATTTGCAAGAGAGATGGTTTTATCAAAGAGCCTAAAGTATTTACTCTCTGATCTTTTATGTAAAAAGTTTACAGATTTCTGCTCTGTAATTATTAGGTCTCAGGAAAAGCTGAATCTTTTATGTATTGGATTAAATTGAACACATGTCCTGAAATAGATGCTCACTGCTGTCATACTCAGAAGACCTGGCTATACTCATGAATTCTTTTTTCTGTGCTGTGCAACCTTTCACTTCAGCTGGGAAGGTTCTGTTGTTTTTGATTTGGCAGCCTGATACAAGTTTGTGTGGTGAGTTTCCTCAGATGTTCTTCATGTTTACGAGTCAGACTTCAAATCCCATCAAAGATAAATCATAGTTTCTTTTGGCAAGGAAGTCAATGTTCAGGTTGCGGACTTAGTGCAGAGGTAAAACACCTGGTTCACATGCACAACGCTGTGTGTTCGACCCTCAGTACCACAAAAAAGAACATCTTGACGATAACACAAGCTGGAAACTGGATATAATAAGTATTTATACTGCACTTAATGCTGTTCTGACTGCTTTGCTTGTATTTTATAGTGCCATCTTAGCGGAAATCCTAGGAGGGGAAAATGCAAATCATTGTCTTCTAATAGAGAACTCAACTGCATGTTATTGAATGTAATGGCTACTATTGATGGTGGTCATTCTGAATGGATTGAGAGATTCCTAGGAGATCAGTAAAGCACACTTGTAGGTGTAGACATGCACATGTTTCTAGAAATAACTGTCATGAGCATAGTAACTGAGGAGGAAGAGGTTCTTTAATGTGGGAGCCATGGCCATTGACGACCAGTAGGCTGCAGATGCAGACAGGATAGAAACAGGAGGAAGAAGCCCCCTGAGCTTAGACATGATCTGTCAGTCTCTACCACACTCTACTGAGATGTTCTGCTTCACTACAAGTCAAACCAATGACCCCGGTGGCTGTAAACTAAATCCTCTGAAACTGCGAGCCAAAAGAATCTCTCTTCCTTTAAAGTTGTTTTCCTCAGGCATTCCTTTACAGTGACAAACATCTAACGCAGGCACACCCCTACTCACCCCAGTACCCACATACACTTTGTCCTTCTTCTTAGTCTTTTTTGGCTGGGTTCTAGTAGTTTTTATTTGCCATGTAAGTTTCATCTCAACTACAATAGATTGGTCTTGGGATGTGTATTAGAACCAGATCCAATTAGAGCCCCGACCTGGAATTTTTTTTTTTAACCAGAGAATAAAATTTTGAGTTCATCTGACTTGAAGAAGAGGATGTGTGCAAATTTGTGCTACCACTTTCCTCTCCTTCCTTGTCACCATCATTCCCTCCCACATGTGAAAAACGCTTATAAGTTCATTATTCTGAATGTGCTTAGAGAACTAGAGAAAAGTGACAAAGGACTTGGGAATTATTAGCCAAGGATATTTACCTGAGCATTGAATAGAGTTCTTACAGCACCTCTTGTGTAGGAACAGATTGGAGAAGGCATCTGTCCAATCAGAGTCCAGCTCTTAGGAACAGTAACCACCCCAGGCATTTTTGTTAGAATCAAGGGAGCAGAGAGAACGATGTATTCACAGCATCTGCTGGAATGGCTGGGGCAGTAGAAGCCAGAAAGGCTGCTTTTGCCCATAATTAGCGTGAGATCAAGAGCCAAAGTGAAGGTCAAGTCAAGAAGCTGCAGCCAGCATTATGTTCTACAAACTTCATTTCACTCCTGAAACTGGTGACCAAATATGTGAACATGACTTTCCAACCATCCTTTCCAGTACCCAAACAGCGAGAAGAGGACCTCTGTCTCCTTACTTAATCAAAAAACCTTAAAAATTGTGTGTGTGTGTGTGTGTGTGTGTCTATGTGCACACACACGAGGAAAGTGTCCATGGAGGTAAGATGACAGCAGATCCCTTGGACAGGAATGATAAGTGACTGTGAGCTTCCCAGTCAATGGTCTTCAGGAGCAGTACATGCTCTTAGCTGCTGAGACATTTATCCAGTCTTCCTTTGTTTGCGTTTGAACCTCTCATGGACACCCTTCACTGGCAGAACCTGTTTATGTACAGGACAAGGTATGAGACCCGAAACTGGAGAAATGTAGTTTTAAATTTCTAGATCCTGTGACGAGGGAAGGTATATAGGAGAAAGCGGAGTTCTTTCCAGGCCCCCGAATGCCACATCCATCAAAGTCCAACAACACTGGCAATTGTGATAGCGAGGGTAAACTTGATGCAAACCACAGATCTGGGAGCTGATATCAACATCACTGTTGTTTGCTTTTGAACCTTGAGTTGTGGTACCTTCAACCTGGACTGATGTGCGTTTCTCTCATTTTCCAAAGAAAGCCATGCAGCTTTTGTGGAAATCTGTGGTCGAAAACAGGGTTACCTCTTTCTGGAAGACTGGTCAATGGCTATCCAGGCTTGTTCTGTGAACTTCTCTTTCTCATAAAGGAAAATAACGAAAGTTCAGTCAGGATTTCTCTTTCTAGAACTGACCATCCCCTGACTCATTTGTGGCTTGTGTTGCTGATGTATAATTGAATATGTTTTAAAACAGAAAGCCCAATGATATTCATTTTAGATTAATCATACATGAATGTTTATGGACTAGGCATGGCTTGTATTAAGTAGAGCAAAAAGAGAAATAGAGACCCAAAATAAACCATGTCATGAGTTTGCTGTTGAAGACTTGAAATGCCTTTCTGTAGTCATTTATATAACCTTTCCCCCTGTTTTTTCTTTCTTTTTTTATTCCTTTTTGGTGATTCAGAAATCTGTAAATAGTGAGACTGTCCTAACTGTGTTCATATAAGTAAATGCTAAATTGGAAAAAAGGCCAATTTTTATAGCATATCGACATTCTTATTTGCTGTACTATGGTTCTTTTCCATAGACCACATGTCAAGCTTGTCAGGAAATTGGATTTGGGGGCATTTGTGACGGAGCATGCTGCAGATGCTTGGAATCTCTGGAGATCTCAGAATAGAGTTTATGTGACCAGAGGTTCTTCAAATGTCTTATTCTGAAGACACACCGCAAATGAGAAAGTCTGAGTATCTCAGTGTCCTCTCACTGTCTTGGCGTACAATCTCTCAATAGTAAGTTCGTTCTACTCTGCCAAGCCAAATGTTCAGAGAAGTGCTTGTTCCTGGACTCTAGCTTAGGAAATGCTGCTTGAAGAACTTGCCTCCCCCAGTAATGTTTACTGAGACAGAATGCCTGACAATTCTTAGTATCCACGCACTGTAAATTCTGCAAATTCAGCTAATTCAGCACCTTTAATCTAAATTACTCACCAACCCTGCCTTCGGTGCCAGTTTCACACACTGGCAGCTCACAAATCATATGAAGCACAGTGGGGCTGGAGACCCACATAGCGGAGCATCATTGCTGCAGCCATTTATCCACAGCACCGGGATTCCGAGTTGTCGTCTCGCCCGCACACAATGCATTTTCATTTCTCTTTGTTCTCCTTTTCCATATCTTCTGCTAAGGTTAATTTTTTTCTTCATAATGAAATTTGTATTGGAAAAGAAGATGATTTTTTTAAACTTTCTTTCTGTCCCTGGTACCAAAAAAGATGCCAAAAGAATTCACACAACGAAAATAAAAAATATGGAAAAAGAAAAACCTCTTCATATATAATAGTGGCCACAGAATAAAGGTAATGAAAAAAAAACCCAAAAAGGTAAAGAATCTACTTTATCACATTGTTTCCCATTTGTGATGTTCCCAAATCTTGGAAACATCTTAAGTAATTTCTGCTAGCTGAAATTAGCCTTTTCCCTCTTGAGACAGATAGGCAGACAGACACACGGACATGCATCAATTACTGAAGACCTCTCGGACAAACTTAAACAATGTGCTGCCATCATAAATTTGTTATATTGTTGGTTAGTTGCGCTATTGTTTTTTCCATTGTCATACATAGATGATGCCTTGCAAACACCAGCAACTCCTCTGAGTTGAAGTCCAACCTAGTGGTCCTATGTCCAGAAGTCAAAGCTCAACTGTGTGTGCAATTTTTCAGTACAGTGAAAACACAGCTATGGAAAAGCATTGCTTTATTCCATGTGCCTTCCCTGGGCAGTGATGAGCACACAGACAAATGCTGAAGAATACTCAAACAATGTTTGTGTGAAGGGAACATACAGCATCATTTACCTTCCTAAAGCACTTGTAAACTTCAGTGTTGTACCTGAGACAGGAACAGGAAATTATAAAGATGTTTGTGAAGGAGAAGCAATTCATCAGACAAGGCACATGGGCGATTTGTGACAAGAGTCCCTAGATTTAATTAGAATGCGTATTTTCAGGTTCAGAGGTGTGTATTGGGGTAGACAACATAAGATTAAATGGTTATAAAGCAAGAAAAAGTTATGAAATATAGTCTTTGTCAGTAGATAAAAGGCTGAAGCATTTGCCGAAGGAGCAATTTACCTACATTGTAAATGTAAAATCATAACAAAGACATTTTTCTTTTATTCCACAAATGAGACATGTACATGGTGGTTTGAGTTTATGATCTGAAATTCTGAAAATAATCTTCATGACATGTTGTGACCCATCATGAATTCCAAGTCTTAATAGTCTTCTATAGAACTGTTACCACGTGGGAAAGAAAAAAAGACTCATAAAAACACTTAACAAAAATTCAAGGCCTTGGCTTGGTAAAATGAAGACATCCTATTTTAAAGAGAAGCTCAAATTGATTTCTCATGTGTTCACTTCTCTGCAAAAGACACTAATGGTGGCTGGCCACACAAGCTAAAATTATATGTTGATATCCTCCCTATACCCCAGTCATGGAAAAGCCATGATCCAAACACTAGCAAAAATGCATCAGCCTTGAATCTGCATCATTACTGAGAAGTTCTACCCTAGGTTTTTATCATTCCCTTCATGTTCATCGGCACTGAGAAAGAAGACTCTTGGGATTCGGGTGAAAATGTTAAGTGTGTTAGAGCAAAGACAGATTTTAGTGGCTGCACTGCTGTACTTATATGTGGATACAAGAGTGAAATTAGATATGTGGTTAAATGGACAGTGCTTGGGGTTGGAGAGATGGTTCAGAAGTTAAGACTGCTTGCTACTCTCGCAAGCTACTCTTCCTACTCTTGGTCTACAGGACCAAAATTTGGTTCCCAGCACCCATAATGGCAGCTTGCAAATGTCTGTACCTCTAGTTCAAGTGGAAAGTGATGCCTGTGCCTCTGGTGCCTGCATTCATGTATACACCCCCTCCCATATATACACAGTTTAAAATAATACAGATAAACCTTAAGAAATAGACAGTGCACAATATTCACACATTTTCTAAAAATTTCCGCTGTTTTACCTTTGTCTCTTTCAAACTAAGGTTGGATGCCACCGATAGGATGTGTACTTTCTTTTTTTTTCTTTAACCAGTACTGACTGGCAGTGTTTGAGGAAGTAAAATGAAAAAGACTTCATGTTCATGAGGATGACGAAGGACTGTCCTTAGGGATATGCTCAGTGATGGGGTGTTTTCAGAGACCTGAGCCCGAAGAGAATCTAGACACATTTTCCTTTGGAAATGGTGGTGTTGCAAAGCAGCCCACATTTGTAAGCCATTAAGCCCAATGGCTTACTTCTGCTTCTGAAATTCCATCGGATCTGGCATGGGATTCACCTCCAAAGCAGTGGTCATCACAACCCCTGAGCTCTCCTCTTCTCTCAGGGGACTCATTTCCTCCATTCTTTCCTGATTCCTCGTGGCTAGAACCTTCCTTTTATTTCTAGAATAAAACCCACTTCCTGTGAGGAGAAAGCTTGCTCCTATCCCAGAAGTCTGTAGGCAGTAAGAAATAATTCTAAGGTTAATACAAATATTCTTGCACTAGCCAGGCTGCTAATATCTGTAGACCTTGGGCATTTTATTCTTTGTTTTGTTGTTGTGATTTTTGTTTTTCAAGACAAGGTTTCTCTGTGTAGCCCTGGCTGTCCTGGAACTTGCTATGTAGACCAGGCTGACCTCGAACTCACAGAGATCTGCCTGCCTCTGCCTCCTGGGATTAAAGGCGTGCATCACCACACCTGGCTATTCTTTGTTCTAATCATTCACACTTGTGATATGAAGTGAGTGGAGTAGAGGATTTCTTATGCCCCCTGCTTTATTTTGCTATTTAGGGGATCAAATCTAAGACTTGTGCTCATTAGGCAAGTGCTATCTGTGCCTTGAAGTCACATTAGCCCTGTTTGTCCCAGTTCTAACACTGTATTCTTGAGGCTATAGAAGCGCTGTTGGAGTTGTTATGACTGATTATCAGAGATATAGAGAAGCAGATGCCAGTGCAATGTATAAGTCACGGAAGAGATTTATTTGTGTCAAAGCTTTGATTGTCAATGGAGAGGGCACTCAGGGAGGCTAGAAAAAAACATTTTCTTGTTGGATCCACATCCCAGTAGCTTTATACAATTAAGGTATATAGTTCTCATAGCTCCATGTGATGAGATGGAAGCAGATTAACAGTTCCCTCTAAATGTCAGTGTACTAATTCCATAACCCACGGATATATTGTTACATTCCAAAAGGGAATTAGGTTAAATGTAGAATTACGTTTGATAAATAGTTGACTTTGAAATCTGGAGTTATATTGGGCCATTTGAGCTGGTGCAGTATCATCACCAAGCTCGTGAAAGGATAGGAGAAAGGCAGAACAGAGAAATAGCAACATGAGAAATATATGGCCCGACCTTGATGGTTTTGACAGAGAGGCGGGATCATAAGCCACGGATCTCAGTGAGTTCCAGAAGCCACAAAGACAAGGGGACTGATTCTTACCTAATGCCATTAGGAGGAACACTATCCTGCTATCACCCTGGTCTAGCCACATGAGACCTACTTTGGGTTTATCTTCAGAATTCATCTTGAGAAGATGACAAATTGATGTTGTTTTACAGCCACAAAATTTGTTTAATTTGTTACAATAGCAATACAAACATATGCAGAAGGCTATTTTATTCTTTTTTCATAAATATGATAACTGAGCTTTAGAGTAGTTATATCAAATTCTCATGTCCTCAGAACTAAAGACAGAAGATTCAAATCCAGATCTGTTTATTTACATGGTCAACACTACAAAGGCAGTTGTATCTTTCTTGATTACTTGGACACTTTTAGCTGTTCTTGACCACACCCTTGGCTCTAGCGAAGGACCACTATGCATGTATTCTACCCAGATTCACAGAAATGTTTTCAGTTAGAGGTCAGACAACTCCCAGTGCTTCCAAAGTCAGGGGCGGGGGAGGATAATTCTATTTGCAGGACTGTTCTTAAAACAGCAACTCTTCCATTCTATCCACCCCAAACACCCTTTCCACCCTACCCACAATCTGAAGCACTGGGCTGGTTTGCCCTAGTGACTAACTTTCCGTTCTTAGAAAGCATAAGGCAGAAACAGCGAACAGAAACAATCTGGGGCATACACATTTCTCTTCCCACGTAATCTGCCGCATTTGGCTTATGATGTTTTCCAGGCATCTGAAACAGATCCTACAATCCAGAACAGAAGTCACCCTGGTTACATTCTTCCCAACAGTCTTCCATTAGTGAAAAGCATTTTCTGAGCTAGACAATGCATTTAGGCATCTTTGCTAAGAATGTCATTGATAGCATGTGTTATAACTTGCACATAACAGATATGACAGCATTGAAAGCACCATTTGATCATAAGCTGGGGCCTGACAGTGTTTATAGCTGATTTGCTAATTAGACCACAGAGCAATTGTTGATGGCATTGCTAACTTTCATGGAGATAAAACATATTTCTATTTGAACCCAAAAATAGTGGTTTTAGTCCTGTCTTGAGTGGAAAAAAGATATTTCATATAAATCAGTTTAGTTCTATTTGTTTTATGAGCTGTACAGAAGTACAAACCTGAGTTTAATGAAGTATTTCACACATTTCCTCATAAGTCTTTCTTGGAAACCCAAGACATCAGTGTTATGATAGGCTATCAGAAAAAGGAGGACAGGGCTCATTATTCCAGAAACATTGATATCCATAGGCAGGCACAGCAGTGAGGATTTAACTATTTTGGTGGTTATTTTGCATCAAGTTAACAGATGCTTCTGATCACAAACAACAAAAAGTGTACCCTTAATAAGGGACGACCTTCTTCTCTCCTCTTGGTGCGTTTTATCTTTCCCTGATATTAGACTTTTCTTAAATTTGGGGTTAGTTTAGGATTTAATTCTTTTTTCTGGCTTCCATCTGTGGTGTCAACTTATTATAGAATATATATACTCATATATGTATTATAGAATATATATACATACACACAGGTATATATATCTATATATATACATATATAATATTTAAGTATTGAGTTTCTAAGATTTATTTTATTTTTATTTTATATGTAGATGTGTGTGTATTCCCTGTGTGTAGGTGCTCATAGAGGCCAGAAGAAGGTATCAGATCTGCTGGAGATGAAGTTATTGGTGGTTGTAAAACTGTAAAGTAGATGTTGGGATCTGAAGGTCCTTTGGAAGAGCAGCAAGTACCCTTAACTGATGAACCATGCCTCCAGCCCCCATGGTTTGAGATTTTAAAAACAAACCTTTTATTTTAGAATAGTGTGTGTGTGTGTGTGTGTGTGTGTGTGTGTGTGTGTGTGTTTGTGCACGTGCATGCTGTGGTGCATGTGTGGGCCTGCACACCATGGAATATATATGGAAGTCAGGACAGCCTAGGGTGTTGGGCCTCACCTTCCCTGAGTTGAAACAAGGTCTGTCTTCACACACTAGGCTAGTTGGCTGAAAGTTTCTGGGCATTCTCCTGTCTGCCCTCACTTTCAAAGAGTTCAGGATTGTAGACACTGCATCTGGGTTTTATGTGGGGCCTCGTGACCCACACTCAGGCTGCCAGGCTTTCGCTGCAGGTGCTTTTCCTGATGAACTGTCTCTCCCCCCAGACTAGTTTCATAGTTACAGAGAAGCCAGGAAAGATGGAGAAGGCCCTGGACCCTTCCTCCTAATTTCTCAAGTTACAGCATTTTATGATCTGTTTGCCACAACAGAGAAACCAGTTCTAACATGTTTTAAGCCAAACTCCATCATTTAGATTTCCCCAGTTTTTTCCCCCCCAACATCTTTTTCTGCTCCAGGATCCAACCCAGAACATCCCATGACATTAAACCATTGCACCTTCTCAGATTCTTCTGCTCTGCCGCTCTTTCAGACTTTCCACATTTTTCATGACTGATTGTTTTCCCAAGAACCGGTCAGGTATTTTTTAAGTGGCCCTTTTATTAATCAGTTTTCCATCACTGTGGAGAATTACCCAGATATGGCCTGGAGAGATGATCCAGTAGTTAGGAGCACCTGATGCTCTGGCAGAGGACCCAGATTTATTGCTCATTGCCTACACAGCAACTTACAATGATACTTGTGCAGCTTCAGTTCCGAACTCACAATGATACTTGTGCAGCTTCAGTTCTGAACTCACAATGATACTTGTGCAGCTTCAGTTCCGAACTCACAATGATACTTGTGCAACTTCAGTTCCGGAGTCTGGTATCTTCCTATGACCTCCCTGGGCACCAGGCATGACTATGCTACATATACATACGTGTAGGCAAAACAGTCGACACACAAAATAAGAATAAATAACCTTTAAATGAATAGAAAAATGTTCATGATTTCAGATATTTGGTTCATGAGAGGTGGGCTTCCTGGGGTCTGACCTGTATTGAGGCATAACCTCATGGTTGGAATGTGTGGCACAAGACTGCTCACTCAGTATGGCAGCAGGGAGGGTGTTAGGGTGCTGCGGCACCCGTCGGAGGCATGCCCAGAAAGAGTCAAAGTTGGCTACTTGACCTCACCTCGTTATGGCTCTGTCACTTCACAGTAAGCAATCCTGCCATGGGACTAAGCCTCCAACGCGTGAACCTTTCAGGGATGTTCAAGATCCAAACTAGAGCAGACCTTGGTTAGAATTTCCCTTAAGTGTTGTGATCTTTTAAAAACAATTCGGGTTAGACTGAGGTTTGGGTTTGGGATGTGTGCAGACTCCAGGGAGACAGGATCCTGTGAAAGGTGCATACTATGAACATGAGAACATGAGTTATCACTCACATACGCTGCCAGAGCCAATTCCCTTGCCACATTTTCCTCCACTCCTCCATCTTTCCCCTACTATGCTGTTCGGAGAAATTCTTCCTTGAAATCTTAGATGTAATAATTTAAAACTTACTCTGTTTCATAGATTGGAAGCATCAGTGCTAGTTAAATCACTTCAGACATACATATGTGTGTTTCAATTCAAAGTATTTATCCTTGTTTTATTCTCTTCTTTGTTCAAAGTAGATGAACTTACATTTTACTTATGAGATTAGAACAGTGACAAAGGATATTATCCTTCCTATGTAAATTGTGCACAGTTACTCATTAGTTAATCCACTTTGCTTTATCCCCTCCCACTTCATAGTTGGCTCCTTTTCTCAAACATTGATCCCATCTGTGAAGACTCAGTCATAACATAGTACAGTTGAACATCTTTGGAAATGATCTATTTCATTTCTTACTTAGTAAGTCAGAGACTTGACACAGGTGGTCAGCAGGTGGGAGCAGAGTGAGTTTGGGACTTTCGGTGTGAAGTCCTTCCCACGGTGCAACAATGTTCATTTTTCTTTAGCTCAGAAATTCCACTGTGAACAGGGTTCTGTTGTTCTGAATAAGGAGAGAAACTAGATGGATGTTGCTCTTCCTTCCTCCTTGACTCTGGCCTCGCTTTCCCATAAAAACAGGGAAATTTAACCCACACAAGCTCTTTTTATATTATCATTATCTTTTATCACTACAGAGGAAATACAGGCTTAGTTGTGGATTGAATACACACACACAGCACACACATATATATTTCATAAGTAGCCAAAGGGATTCTGATCCATCGTCTATTCGCTGAAGGCATCAGTACATTTGAAAGAAATCTCTTAGATCAAACCTAAAAAGTGTTGTATTATTAATGTACCTTAAAATTAAAGGAGCGACAGCCTGAATGTGCCTGAAAGGAGTTTTGAGGGAAATCCATTCATCTCTAACACAGTGATTCTGCCAGATAAAGAGATAGAAAACAGTTTCCTCTTTGTAGATTTTGTAAGATGTTACCACATATCCAATTTCTATTTTGTTTTTATTGTTCACATACTGAAAAGTCCTCATTTATGCACATAATTGACTTCAGAAAGTGGAAAGAACCCAGAGTTAAAATAACAGTGTTATTTATAAGTAGATAGTTTGATGGTTTCTTTGTACACTGTTATTGCGTTTTTTCCAGGATTGATCAACCGGCACTCAGGGTATTGATCTTAAAGATTCAACTCCAGCTGCACTGAACAGGGCTCCTTGTCGTGCCTTGTAGACCTGAGTGGACAGCCCTGTGTACTCGTCACAATATGGTGGGGGCTCCAGTTGGCTCCCTTTCTATCTGCGGGCTGTTTTTTTTTTCCCTTGAGCCAGACTGTTTTGCATTCATCGATGAAATCTTTCTGAAGTAGTGCCTTGTTTTCTTTTCTTCTCAGAGTGGGTAGACCCCTTGGCTTGGAGATACTGGGACTATGAACCATGACCTTTGTTTTGAGCTGGAAATACCCTGCTGCATTCCATTTGATAATGCTTTACTGTGATCTTTGCAAGAAGGTCCTAGTAACGACAAGTTAGAAAGTTAAACCTTGGGGAGTTTCCTACAAATTTAGTGTTTTGCTTTTTCAGAAATGACTCTTGGATTCTGCATTCTTTCCTTCCTTCCTTTTTTCCTCCCTTCCTTTTAATCTTTTTATTATTATTATTATTATTAAAAAAATTCCACATCCTCCCCTCCTCCCAATTCCTCCCCATCCTCCCATTCCCCCTCCCCCTCCCTTCCTAGTCCAAAGAGCAGTC
>LOJH01052494.1:0-12339 GCA_001685095.1 Ellobius talpinus
ATGTGATCAAACCGGACTCTCTGAACGTGGCTGACAAGGAGAGCTGACTGAGTATCCAAGGACAATGGCAATGAGTTTTGATTCTACTGCATGGATGGGCTATGTGGGAACCTAGTTTGTTTGGATGCTCACCTTCCTGAAACTGGATGGAGGGTGTTGGACCTTGGACTTCCCACAGGGTGGGAAATGCTGACTGCTCTTAGGACTGGAGAGGGAGGGGGAGAGGGAGTAGGAGAGGGGGAGAGAAATAGGAGGAGGGGAGGTGGAAATTTTTAATAAATAAATAAACAAATAAAAAAAAGAAGATTCTCTACTTAATTCCCTTGCTGGGGTCTCTAGTGGGTTCTATGGAGAGTGTACAGGGCTGCTGATCTGTGATTCTTTTCCTACTGTTTTCTTTCCCACTTTCTTCTCTTTCTCTGGTATGTATATTAGGCTGCAAATGTTTCTAATTTTTTATTTCTCTGTCTAGATTTCCCCTTAAAATTGGAGTCAATGTGTAGTCTCATTTATATCTGATAGTAGTTTGATATTTAAAACTAATTTTCCGTAGATAGTTTTAACCTAAATTTAATGCTGCCTCAAAAGTGCAATGTAAATTTTCAAAGTGAAACGAACTCAGATTCTGTGACTTTTACATGCTTCTAGCGAGTTTTCATTTTACAGCCAATATTATCATTATGTACTGGCGCATCACTTGCCCGAGGGCTGTAATATTTAATAGAGACTCAGCTAGAGAGATCGCACTCTGACTTGGAAGGCTAAGATAACATTCAGGAGAGGTAGACAGAGCAAATCCAAAACCAAAGCTTTGCCACACTCTCTTCCTTTTTACCTCTTAATTGTTTTAATAAAATGGCCAGCACAATTTAAAAATTACACTTACATTTGTTAAAAAAGCAATATTGCTTTATAAATCATTGTTAATGGTCATTATATTTTCACATATCTTAAATCTTCTATGTCAAAAACAAAAACATAATTCACTTTTAGGATAACTTTGTATGCCTCCAGGCAAACAGGAAACTGAACAGTTTTGAATACAGAAAAATCATTCTAGAACCATAAATGCAAGAGGCACTACTAAATAGGTATGGATAATTCTGAGAGTGTGTTCACTTCCTACTCACCTATGATGGAACCTGAATGCCACAAACCAAAGGAAACTTAAGGATTAGTGCGCTGTCTTTACATTTTACTTCTAGTGCATTCAGTTAAATATAAACAGCATTTTTGGCATTGAAAAAATAGAGTATTAGTATATATTTGAAATGATACTTTCTTTTCAAAACAACCCAAACTGATAAAAAAAAGTTTTCTAGAAGACAACAAAATGTTAAAATTACTTTTAAGAAATTTGTGAAATGTAGAATTATTTGTATATCTAGCTGCAGGATTTAAGCAATTTTTTCGATTTCCTTGTTTTTTCTGTTTTTCTAAGTTATGACCAACCTCTCTGCTGTATACAGTAATAGGAAAAAAACTATGCAGAGCTAAATAATTATGAAACAAAGTACCAAAGGTCCAAATCTCTCATATTTTTGGTCTGTCTGAATTGACATCCAAGTAAGAAAGCCTCCATTATTAAGTCTGTAATATTTTTTTTAAATTTTAGTTTATTACATTAAAAATGGAACAAGTCATTTTAAAAGCATTTTTTTGTTTCTCTCTCCCTATTGGTCTCCTCTCTAATTTCACATTCTGCATATGCTATCAAAATCCCTTATTTACAAATATAAAAAGATTAAAATTTAGGATATCCATATGACAGGGAATCTGCTATTTTTTTCTTTCTGAGCATTGTTTTCCTCACCTAATCCAATAATCCCAGTTCTATCCACTTATCAGAAAATTACATAAGTACATTTTCCTAATAGATGAGTAAGATTCCAGTTTTTATGTCATATTTGAAATATCCATTTTTCCATTGATGAGCATGATAGTTGCATTTACTTCTTGCTATACTGACTAGTAAAATAAACATGGACATGCATATATCTGTCTAGCATATGGTAAAGAGAGAAATATCTGGGTCATACAACTGTTCCATTTTTGGTGTTCTTGAGGAAACTGCATAATGATTTTCTACATACTACATTCATATTCTGCAGTCTCATTTCTTGAGGCAGCCAAAGCTAGCCTAAACTAGAAAGAACACTACTAGAGGTTTTACAATATCCTGACCAAACCCAAAATTATACTACTGAATGACAGTTATAAAAATGTCTGAAATTTTCATAAATATATCAATGCATGTAATATAAAATCCAGAAACAAACCCAAACAGCTATGAGCAACTGACTTTTGACAAGTATATCAAGATTATATTCTGGAAAATGATACTTTCTTCAATAATTGGTGTTGGCAAAACTGGATATTAACCTGAGGAAGAAATACATTATATCAATATTTCTTATAGTATAAATAATTAAAAATGGATCTAAGATCTTTAAGTAAATACTCAAGAAACTGAACTTGCCAGAGGAATGCACAGAAAATATATTTGAAGATACAGCAGAGAAAAGAATTTTCTGAGTAAGATTCTGAACCATCCACAGTCATAAAGCCTAACTCAACATTTAATTCAGAAATATTCATTATCTGTCATTACAATTTTTAAGTCATTTATTTAAAAAAACTATCTGGTTCCCTTAAAAAGATTTCCACCTTCAGGAAAATACTATTTGCGTGTTGCTGGAATTCTTTGTCATTCACTTGTACATCTCCTTCCCCATTATTGTATGCTTCAGATTTTTTTGTAAAAATGCTTAAATGTTCTTTTTAATTTTTAAGACTGAGATTGAATGTATTGTTTAATTGTATTTATGTTGTGGGTCTTTGTGCTTGTCTTTTTTTTGCCACGCTTTGCATTGACTAATTTCAGTCTGTCAATCAAATTTATGTGTGCTTAACAGTCTAGGACAAAAATTAAATTTTGGCAGGCATTGAGTCAATAGTTGATCACACACATGCCTCCATCTTTGACAATCAAAAGAATGTAACATTTTGTGTAAAATAACTATTGTTTATAAATACATCCCACATATTTAGTGACAACTTTGTTTTAATATACCGATGCTAGTTTTGTTTCTTAGTTTATTTCAGGAGTCCATTGTTTGGGTTTTCTACTGTCCAAATAAGTTCTGGGATAAGAATCATAAATTTCTGTTTTAAAAATAAAATATTTTCTTTTAATTATAATATTTATTTCTCTTTTTTCTTGCTAACATTTAGCTTGGAATATTAGTTGTGAATTTCAGATTAAAGGCAAATACATGGTTCAATTTTTCATTTTTAACTAAAATAGGTTGCACTCAATCTCTCAATGTGTACCACTATAAACACTATATAGAGATAGATATTTGAAATTCATATATGTGTGTATATAAAATATGTGATAGCTAGATGGGTTTTTTTAAAGGAAGAGTTTGTAGCTGCACTTATTTAAATAATTCTGCTTACCTGGTTCCAAACACTTCATTGTATCCATCATGGCCAAATTTTAGCAATATCACAGCAATAACGGTTCTCATTCACCTGGAACTATTTCCTAAGTTTTAAAATATAGATTTTTTTATACATATTGATCACTTCTATCAAATTCCTTTGTTCTGGTCTTTTGGGTTGTGTCTGTCTGCTTATTGAGCTAGGTTCTTAATAAGTTTATATTAATGTTATTTATACATGTTTGTATATGTATCATCCACTCTGGCCTAGAGCTCACCCTCACTCTTTATTTTTGTCAAATTTAATACTCAGCTTCATAAAGTCAGCTACATTTTCTTTTAAATCATATATATTTTAAAGTTGTTTTTATTTTCTTTTTTAGAACCATATTTGAGGTATATTTTCCATGTTGGTCTCAATCTTTGTACATGGATGAAATTGTCCATTTGACTCCTGATCCTCTTACCTCTTCATCCCAAATGCTGGAATAACATATATGTGCTACCACAACAAGATTACCTATAGAATTTTGGAACAACAATGTCTAGTTCTTTTCTAGAAAACTTGGAGTAAATATCCCATTTCAAATAAGTTTATCTACTGATTGTTGAAATTGAGGTCTTCCCAGTTTTAAACCATTCCTTTGGCTTCATTAAATATTACCCCATTTAAATTTAGCACAAAAATTCAATTACAATGGAAAATAATGATATATGCATATAAATATCCATCTTGAAAACTAAGTTATTTATTTTACTAAGTGATTTTTTTAATCAATTTAAGGGTCCAGATATGAGTTTTAAGTACCTAAAAAATTAAAATGACCATTATTATGACTAAAAGTTTCAGAAAATTAATCTGTCAAAATTTTGAACTTGAGAACAAAATTTCTTAATTTTATTTTTTCAGTTCATACTTTTAAAAGTTATCATTCCTAGAATAAAATTTGAGTGTAATTACAATTTGCATTTTATTGTCCTTGAATTTTAGGTATGATCCAAAAACAGACACATGGACTATGGTGGCTCCTCTGAGCATGCCTAGAGATGCTGTTGGTGTCTGTCTCCTTGGCGATAGACTATATGCTGTTGGTGGCTATGATGGGCAAACATACCTCAACACCATGGAATCCTATGATCCACAAACTAATGAGTGGACACAGGTAACATTATTATGGGCATGATTACTGGAAGTGAAACAGAATTTATTTAAGTTACACCTTATGGAGAATGACTATCTTAATTGCAATCTGTCTTGTAGACCACTTTGCCTCAAAATGACTAATTTAGTAATACATTGTAAAAGATGCAAGAAATGAATAATTCTGTGTATTATTTTCTCATGCATGTAATACTATAATAAATTTGTATTTCTAAAATATATTCATCTTTCAAGGTGCTCTTTAATAAATCAATACAAGGAACACAAGGGATTTAGTGACCAAAACTAAAATCTGAGAGTATAATATATTTGTAAATGAAGCTCTAATAGGATATTTGTTTTTAAAAATGTCTGCAGCAAGAACATAGAAGTTGTAGAATTTGTCTTTCCTAACAGTCGGTTTTTCCTGTGTGCATTATTACTCTGTGTTGAGATTATCCACTTGGTAAAGCTGTAAGAATCAGTAAGCAATAATCTCAATGTCAAAATCAGAAAACAGAGCAAATATATGTCCCCAGTTGATTTTACAAAATAAACAGAAAAGGATCCAAATTTCCTGGTGTTCCTCAGATAGAAATCTCTGTTGCCTGGCAAGTTGAAGAGAAATGATTGGCTCCTCTTGAGTGAATGATTATTTTTGAATATGCACTCATGCTGCATACTCAGGATCAGAATAGAATGAAACAAATCCCATTCTCTTTGAAAAGCTCCACCTATCGGAGTAGAGTAGGAAACAAGAAAACTACAGAGCAACCTCTTTAAAGTACAAAGCATCCTGAACTACATTGTAAGCTTACTCTATTGTAAGCTGTGGTGGTCTTGTTTACAATAAAGAGAAGGAAACATCCTCAGACGTGTTCCTTTAAATTCAGTTGTTGTATACTTTCTGTTTATTTTCCTACCTTTTTCTTTAGTTAAAAATATAACAGCAAGATATTATCTTAATAATAAAATTTCCATTGATGAGCACAGTGAAATTCAAAACCTTTGTGTTGAAACTAACAGTACACACATTTTATATGTTTTAATCTTATATGATTTAATCATTGACAGTTCTGCTTTGTTTCCTACAAATAAAGAAAACTTTATCTGAAATTTTTAATAAATATACATTAATGATATTTGCAAAAATCATCATTGATAATCCATCTTTATTAATGTTTAAATCTCAGCAGCCTCATTCAGTTAGATTAGTATCTAAGTTCAATTGTTGGGTAAGAAACCTTCATTGTGAATAATTCCTTCTCCAAAAGCATAACTATATATTTGCCTGACTTAGAGGAGTAAAGGAAAGATATTGGTGGGGGGTGAGGGAGGGAGAAGAGCACTGTTAGAACTAAATTCTTTGACATTCCACATTTTACTCCAGTTTCAAAAGGATTATTTACCCAAACAGCATTGGCTATAAAAGAAAGCAGGAATGAATTTTTAATATATTATTTCACTAAAATGCTCCAGGATATATTTGAATGCTTCACTTTACTAAGTCCCTAGTGTTTCCACAGCAGTTATAGTGTGAATGCAGTACACTTTATTTGTTAGGAAAAAGTCCCACTTGCATGGTATGAAGTTGAGACAGAGTACCAATAAAAAAGGAACGATAGGTAAATGGAATATACAGTTGCATAAAAATAAAATGTAATATCTTCATTAAATATTTATAATAAAGTATCATTGTGCTCATCATTCCACTATAATGGAAATCAAAACAATGTTAGTTCTAATAACAGGTAAAAGTCTCCTGAAGACTCTTTCCATCATTTTTTTTCAAATCTCTGGATCACATAGTAGTTTACAAGCAGAAGATTAGTTTCATTACATTTTTGTTTTAATATAGTAAATATAAATTTTAAAACTATTAAATTAAATATTTTACTTTTATACCTGGTACAATTCATAAATACAAAAGAAAAATACCAAATTAAACATTTTGCTGTTATATCTTTCATCTCTTAGTACCTATCAGGAGAAACCTCCCAACCACATACAAATAAATTTTCATATATGAAATAAAACACCTTTTGGAAATGTTCATTATTACAGTCTACTTTTGTCCAATGAGGTTGGCCACTTTTGCTTCATTTACAAATTAAGTGCATGAAATCTGTTGACTGGCCCCCCACAAAGGAATAGTCCTTAGAATAAATAAGCAAAATCTGTGATATTTGAAAATATCCAAGAATACATACATTTTTTTGAAAAATGTGCTATGTTAGATAGAATTATAACAATTGTCATAGCTGTGTCATCATTTGTTGCATGAGTAAGATATATTCATATTGGCACATATGTAGGTTAATGAATTTTACTGTGCCACTTAATATTGAGCTCAACCCTTACACTTGGTAAGGAAATATATGTTTCCAGCAATAAAGTAAATTTATCATTTATCTCTGACCTAGGTAAAAGCACATTGTCTTCTTACTACCACTACTGTGTGGAATGTTTATGCCATAGGGCATGTGCAGATGCTTGTTACATAAATCAATTGAGTATTATCATTATTCTATCATGCTGGAGTGAAATTTATATGGACTTAATTTATAAAGAGGAATCGTTGAAGAGTAACTAAGAATACTGGTATGGCAAATAAACCCTTGCTCGACTGTACTAATAAAATCTGTGACCAGTCTTTTCTGGTCACCAAAATGAAATTTATAATGCTTGAGGAAATAACAAGAGGAGTTTTTAGGATATATGAATTAAGTAAGTTCAAATAACAAAATATAGTCTCTTTTCACTGTTTAAAAGATTTTAAGTGGAGGTTCCTTTCCTGCCCATCAGTTCACAAATATCCACTTTGAGGGTTAAATATTAATTACAAACTCTTTGGCCTAGTAGCTCAGGCTTATTATTTACTATTTCCTACAACTTAAATTAACCCATTTCTATTATTCTATATTTTACCATAATTTGTCTTGTGACTTAGCATCTTGCTTCTCCCGAATCTGCTGGCATCTCTCTGATTCCACCTTCTTTATCACTGTATCTTTGTTTGGATTTCCTACCTAACTCTTTTCTCCCCTGACATAAGCCAAATCAGCTTCTTTATTAACCAGTGGTCATAAAACATAATCACAGCATGCAAAAGAACATTCTACATCATTTGATCTCAAAAATATGAAATGTTTAAAGCATAATCATATTATATTTGGCATAGGAAATACTCATCACTGTGATATAGCCTACATGGACTACATAGAAAACTTTAGGCTCTAACTGTAATGTTGAAAGTGGTCTAAAAAGAGAAAGTAACTTAAGTGGATACCTATGCAGGAATTATTTAGCTTTTTAAAAATCAGCATATATAAGAGCTGGAGTAATAACTCATGCCAAGTTTCACTGAGCAAAAAATAAACTGGAAAACATTGTTTGAGGAGATAAACAGGTAGTTCATTATATATGACCAGAAAGCCTGCAAAAGATCCTTCTCTTTAAGAGAATATATAATGAAGGATTTTTAACTTTTGTTTTTATTGTTCTCTCATATATTACATCCTGATGACAGTTTCCTCTCCTCCACAGTCATCCAAGATCCCTATCTATCATGATAAGCTTGTCTCCCCACCCACAAAGGAAACAAAAACAGCAGCCCTTCAGGGATGGTATGGGATGGTATGGGAGGTTATTCTGTCTATGTGTTGCTTTTATTGGTTAATTAATAAAGAAACTGGCTTGGCCTGATAGGCTAGAACAGAGCAAGGTGGGAAAAACTAAACTGAAAACTGGGAGAAAGAAGGGAGGATTTGGGGAGAAGCTATTGAGCAGCCAGAGACAGATGTGCCGAAACATTGCTGGTAGGCCATGACTTTATGGTGATGCACAGATTAATGCATATGGGTTAAATTAAGATGTAAGAGTTAGCAAATAAGAGCTAGAGCTAATGGGCCAAACAGTGATTGAAATAACACAGTTTCTGTGTGATTATTTTGGGGCTAAGCAGCCAGGAACTAACTAGCTGTCCTCTAACAATACAGGGACACCAAACAAACAAGGAATAACAAATTACAATAAAACTAGGCACAAACTCTCCTATCAAAGCTAGACAAGGGAACCTCAGTAGTAGGAAAAGGGTTTCAGAAGCAAGCAAAACTCTCAGACACCCATCAACCTACCCCTCCAACTATTAGGAGTCCCACAGGAAAACCAACCTATTCAACAGTAACATCTATGCAAAAAAAAGTCTTAGCTCATCCCCCTTAGCTGTGATTGTTGCATCAGTCTCTTTGATGCCCTGTGAACCCTGTTAATTTGATTCTGTGGACCTTCTTGTTATCCTTGACCCCTCTGGCTCCTATATTCCTTCCTCTCCCTCTTCTGTGGGGATTCCCTGGCTCCTGCTTGTGTTTGTCTCTGGGTCTTTGCATTTCCCATCAGTTGCTGGATCATGCCTTTCTGAAGACAATTGGGCTTACAGACATGATGGGGAGTTGAGCATATCTCCCATGCTAATGGATCAGTAGGATTAACATAGTAAAAATGGCTTTATAAAAAAACCAATTAAGAGATTCAACCCAATCCCCATCAAAATTCCAACACAGTTCGTCACAGACCTTAAAAGGACAATACACAACTTCAAATAAAAAAACAAACAAAGCAAGCATGAATAGCTTTAAAAAATAAGAATTATACTTTAATTGTTGGATTTTTAAAGCATAAAATGATTAGGAGAAAGATAAATCATTGTTATGCAAGATAAAATGAAAACTCCAAAGGACACATTTGATCAGACAGTTTTTGAAATTTTTATTTTATTATATACCTAACAGTCTTTATAATCAGGACTATTTTAGAAACTGCATGTTCATTTTAATGAGCATCATATTGCAAAACACATTTAGCAAAGAGTGTATCAATTAAGTAATTATGTACTATCCATGAAAAATATTTAATATACTTTTTGTGAGGTATCTGCCTAGGATTAATGTATAATATATTTAATTCCATTTGATATCTATGGAAATAACTTTAAAGTGATTGCAGTGTCACCACTATTATCATGAAACATAACAAATGTAATCTTTGATGTACTTTTCTATTTTAAATTTATTTCATTCAAATCTGTAGTATTTTTGCTAAAAATTTCTATGAGTAATTGCATGTTTCATCAACTTAATATAAAAGCAATTACATTTTTAAAAGTAGAATTTTCAGTCCTTTCATTGTCTTGTACTATCTTTAGATGTAATGGGGTAATGTAACTAACTACATTTACTTATGATTTATATATAGAGATATGATTTTAAAATATATCATAACTTATGTAGAGTCCTATGACAGTAACCTGTGTCTTTTGTTCCATCTTTATCAACAGATGGCTTCCTTGAATATCGGCAGAGCAGGTGCCTGTGTGGTTGTCATCAAACAACCTTAACTAATGTGTATAATGTTTGGAAGGATTTTCTTTGCTACTGTGGCTATTTTATGTCATATGGTAAGAATGAGAAAGAACTTCCTGAGATGAAACCCCCTCAGGAACAGGATTTTTATAGATATACCTGCTGGTGCCAAAAGCAGCAGAAGATCAAACAGAATTATAGGAAAGAAGAAAACACAGACACAACAAGGGGCCAAGGGTTAGTTAGTTCAGAAACGGTACCTGGTAATGTTCTGTATTGTAGCATATGATAACTAGAGTTACCAAAGCCTGGTTTATCAGAAGAGACCCATATTTGTAATATAGAGAGTTCCTTAATGACAGATCGCTCACCTGTTTTTATACTCTGTGAGGACATCCAACCAGCAGCCGAGAGTAGAAGTCATAATGCTTCATCTAGGAACATCTGATTGGTTTGATGTTTTTCTAATCAGATGTGATGATACTAGGAAGCAGAATGTTTTGTTGGAACAAATGTGCTTCTTTCTTATTTTCCTCAGCTTTGAAAACAATTAGAGAGACAGATGACTGTTTGTCTCTTGCATTCAGTAAACAAACTGCCCTGCTAATCTAGGCTGCATATTGTGTCCAAGATAATGACTGGATTATATTGCAGTGTCATCAGTCTGAAACTGGCAAACCCAAAAGACTTTGCACTAAGCTTTCCACATCGCTTTGCATTGTCAACACACTGAGCCGAAGAGTCAATACAGCTCTGGGCATTTGCCTTGTGCAGAGTTCAGTATGAGCATGGATGCTAGTTCTTTTGGATGTTAATATACCCACTGCATGCTCAAGACCCTTAGAACTTTGTCCTTTAAAACAAACCTTAGAATTTTGAGACAGAAGTTTCCAAATCATTAAATTGGGATGATTATAACTGCTAGAAGGATGACTGAAAACAGATTTCTCATTACCCAGTTCAAACATCTTATATTGATATGCACATTATTTTGAACCAAATGTTTGTAAAACCAAGTGTAGAACTTTTATGTAACATCATTAATATATATCCATGTAAATTATAAGAATAGTTAATAAAAGATAGAACATTTGCTTTTATCAGTGTGTCTTTCTTCATTTGTATTTTAGAAAAGGTAAAACAAACTGACAAGGTTATTGTATTATATATGTGTGTGTTTGTCTGCATAAAATTTATTAATATCTTCTCTCATTTTGTGAGTTACATTTCTATGTTACTTCCTCTGATACAAGGTCATTACTTTTGAGTGGGCACAATGTATTATTTATTTCCTAGTAGTAGAAACATGTCAGATGACACAGTGTGTTGAGTATTTGCCACGCTAGTATGAGAGTCTGAGGTCAAATCCCTGTGCCCCATTAAAAAGCAGATCTTGTATCTTGCCTCTGTTATCCACACACTCCTACATACAGGTATGAGCCAGAGAAGGAAGAAGCCCAAGAAGCCCCAGGACCAACTAGATTGGCCTTGTGCACTGATGAGCAGGAAGAGACTTATCTCAAGCATGGTATAATATAAGGAAAGACAGCTGAATTTGTCCTCTGGCCTCTATTTATATGCCATTACTCACATGTACCTCTGACCCCAAAACATCAAACACATAGACACATCCAAAATTTCACAGCATTATACTTTTATCCAATGTTCCATAGAGTGACTTTTAGAAAGCAATTAATATATAATGTTCAAAAAAGGAAGATATTTTGTACAAGTAGCAGAAAAGATTACTTTTGCATATTTAGCTAGAAAAATACTAATAAAACAAAATTTAAAAACAAGGAATGATCTTGTTAATCCCTTCATGTTCTGAAGATAAAATTATATGATCAAAATAGGGTTTTTTTAAAAAAAAATCTATAGAAGCACTAAATAAACTGAATGTGTTTAAAAACACCCTGAAGTTCTCTTGATTCTTTTTAGATATCTATAGTCATACAGAGTGCATGACTCTTTCTATTATGTATTACAATTTGTTTAAGACCCATTTTTATGGCTGTGTGGAGACTGAGTATACCCCTGTATGGCTGTGTGGAAATTGAATATACCCCTGTATGGCTGTGTGGACATTGAGTATACCCCTGTATGGCTGTGTGGACATTGAGTATACCCCTGTATGGCTGTGTGGACATTGAGTATACCCCTGTATGGCTGTGTGGAGCTTGAGTAGACCCCTGTATGGCTGTGTGGAGATTGAGTATACCCCTGTATGACTGTGTGGAGATTGCATATACCCTTGTATGTCTGTGTGGAGATTGAGTAGACCCCTGTATGGCTGTGTGGAGATTGCGTATACCCCTGTTTATGTCTGTGTGGAGATTGAGTAGACCCCTGTATGGCTGTGTGGAGACTGAGTAGACCCCTGTATGGCTGT
>LOJH01052505.1:0-12337 GCA_001685095.1 Ellobius talpinus
TTTGTTATATGTAATTTTACTATGTTAAAGTTAAAACCTTCCTATTTATTTAATCAGAAAGGGGGAGGTGATGTGGGATTTCACTCTGTATGCTATAAATATCATTGGTTAATAAAGGAACAGCTTTGGGCCTATAGCAAAGCTATAGGGGAACAGAGCTAGGTGAGGAAAACTAAACTGAATGTTGGGAGAAAGAAGTGTAGAGTCAGAGAAAAGACATATAGCCCTGCCAGAGACAGACTCCAGAACTTTAGCCATTAAGCCACAGTCATATGGAAATATGCAGATTAATAGAAATGGGTTAAATTAATATGTAAGAATTAGCCAATAAGAAGCTGGAGATAATGAGCCAAGCAGTGATTTAATTAATACAGTTTCTGTGTGGTTATTTTGGGTCTAAGTGGCCAGGAATTAACTAGCAGCCTCCTTACAACAATATGGATAATCATTTTGAAATTTACTACTCATCATTCATGACCAGATAAATAATTTAAACAGACCCACAACACCTAGTGGAATAGAACCAGTCATTAATAGTCTCCAAACCAAATAACATCCAGGTCAGACTGCTTAAGTTAGAGTCTACCAGAGTTTGAAATAACATTAACACCAATAGTCTTCAAATCATTCAACAAAGTAGTAGTAGAAGAAATACTGTCAAATTCATTTTATGAGATCACATTTACCCTAATGCCCAAACCACATAAAGAATAAACAAAGAAAGAAAATTACAAATTTATTTTCATTATAATTATAGATGCACAAATTCTCAATAAAACATATGCAAACCAAATCCAGGAACACATATAAAAGATTATCAAATATGATCAGATAGGCTTCATCCCAGAGATGCAAGGGTGGTTTAACATATTTAATCTATAAATGTACTCCATCATATAAAAAAACTGAAAAACAGAAACCATGCAATATTCTCATTAGATGCAGAACTGACCTTTGACAAAATCCAATATCAGTTAATAATAAAAATCCTGGAGAGACATGCATCAGCATAATAGAAGTTTATACTAAACCTGCAGCCTCAAATGAAAAGGAGAAAAACTCAAAGCTGCTCCCTTAAAATCAGGAATGTGATGAAGTTATTTAATCTCTCCATATCAAAAAAGAATTTGAACTCTTATCTACAGCATTAAGACAAAAGGAAATCAAATTGATACAAGTTGAAAAGGAAAAAAAAGTCACAGTATCTTTATTTACAGGTGATATTATAGTACATATTAGTGAGCCTAAATAATCTATCATGATAATCTTACAGCTGATAAAGACTTTCAAGAAAAGTAGTTAGATACAAAATTAAGTTACAAAAATCAGTATCTTTCTGTGTATAAATTATGAATGGTTTGAAAGAGAAATCAGAGAAACAACAACTTTCATAATATCTCAAATAATATAAAATAACTTGAGGTAACTCTAATAAAGCAAGTGAAAGGCCTATGTGGTAAAAGAAATAAAAAAAACTTTAAGATGCTGAAGATGTGAGAAGATGGAAAGATTTCCCAAGCTCAGTAGAATTAATACAGTAAAACTGACCATCTTACCAAAAGCATTCTACAGATTCCATGCAATATGGATAGGCAGGGAGGGGAGCAGAGAAAAATATAGAGCTCAATAAAAATCAAAAAAACGAGAGAAACAGAATATATATCTTGAGAGTTGTATATATCAAGATCTTTTAGTATAGAAATAAATTGGGATAATATGGAATATTATCAACTCAAAAAAATAAGAGGGGTTGGAGAGATAGGTAAGCAGTTAAAAATGTTTACTGCTATTGCAGTGACCTGAATATTGTTGCCACCAATGGCATAGCAGTTCACAACAACCTTTAACTTACAACTGAGAATGATCATGTCAATTAGAATGTGGGGTGGAAATGTGAGTTGAATGAATACAAAGAAGTAACTGTGTGAACAAGTTAAAGGAGCTAAGGTAGAATGTGAAGGCAGTGAGTAGGAGCAGTTCTCAGGGGTTTGGCTAAATGAGAAAAAAACCACAAAGGACTGCCTTTCTTCCAATGAGAGAAAAGCTCAACAGTCTGACAAATGAGTTTTCTGCTAGAAAGTGGGAACAACAAACCAGTGGATGGTGACACACACCTTTAACCCCAGTAGTCGGGAGGCAAAGGCAGACAGATCTCTGTGAGATCGAGACCAGCCTGGTCTACAAAGCAAGTTCCAGGAGTGCTGTGGGAGCACACTCCTTCAGCCAATGGCCTTTAAGATACCAGCCCACTTGGGTGTGGTCTCTTATAGTTTAAAAAGCAGTGGAAACCTTGTTCTCTGGCTCTCTTTCTTCCAACTCCTGATCAGGCTGCTAGACTCTGTTTCTGTTTATGCTCAGAGGACTATTGTTTAGGATGGTGATGTTATTTTTCCCCTTAAATAAATAATCCTTTTATTATCCTAATTCTGAACTGGTGTGGAATTGTTTTATAGCATCACAGGAGAGCTAGGGTTACAGCTAGGTTATTTATTTGTCTCGAACAAATAAATAAATAAAAAGTGGAAATAGCAAGGCAAAACACTAGGATAACATCTGCAAACAACAGTACACACAGTGAGAATGAGCACATTCAAGGTTTTATGAACACAAATTACAGGTGTGGCCAATAGGATCCCTGCTGCTTTCCTGGGTGGCCTGTGAAGGAGGAGGCTCCAGAAGGAATCTTGTTACTTTCTTGGCCTTGGGCTTCACTATGCTCAGTCTGAGGAAGGCTTTTCACCCAGAGGTTTCCTGGGACTTGACATTGGCTCTGTGAGTTACTGATAGTATCTGCACCACACTCTACTACTTTACAAACAAGATAGACCCCAGTGTGCTCAGAAAAATAGAGGGGAAAAAAACCCACAAAAATTTAAAACAAACCCATTACTAATCACTCCAGGGAGTACTCTGTACCATTAGTAATAACTCCAGGGAGTACTCTGCCCCAGGGACTTCCGCAGCACTAGGATAAAGTTGTCTGGAACTGTAGAGACAGAAAGACCCTCCTCACCTGACCTAGGGAAGAAGCGTGAGAGTAAGAGCTCTAAAACAGAAGGCCACCTCAAACCTGGAGAAGTACAGTATGGTGCCATGGTAGTATGGCAGAAGAACAGCCGGCTCTTCCACAGCATCAAGGAAACCAGCAGCAAGACAGTAGAGGAACACTTTGGTTTATGATATCTGAGTGGGTTTCAAGGGTCAGGTTCTGGTTAAGGAATAGGTGTATTAAAGACAATAGAAGATTGGCAATACAAGAAGAGTAAAGGAAATTGTAAACACAGGTACAAAATCTATGATAAATGTTAAAGCATCATTCCTAAATCCTCACAGTAAGGGTCAATTTCCTTCAGTTCCTATACCTGAAAGATGGAATCCATTATTCACAACAACAATAATAAAAAAAGCAAACATGAGTCACAAATTTGCACAGCATGTAAAATGCAAGGAAAATGACCAAATGGAGAGATTACGCATCAATCAAATACAAAGGAGGAAATTTCGAAGTCACAAGTCCAATACTGAAAAACAGTCCAGAAGAGTTAACAAAGAACAAAAACTATCTGGAAGACAATGTAAAACCCAAAACAAAAATACTATAACACAAATTAAGACTGTTTTGATAGATTTGAGGAAAGATTATGCTTCATGCTAAACTACAAGCATAATTAATACTAAAACTGGCAATGATTTTTTTTGCAAATTGTTGCACACATTCCAATGCCAGCAACACACATTATTGAATAAAAAATAATAAGCAGAAGAAATGCTTTGAGGTAAAAATGACAGAATTCTCCAAAATTGACAGACAAAATTAAAGATCCAGAAAACTCAAAGAAGTGCAAGCTACTTAAATATGAAGAGGGATGTTAAGGGTGGCAGGAAACAGTATCACATGCTATGATACCATTCTGAAGTGTTCCAGACCCAGACAGCAAATCCCGAAAAAAAAAGGACAAGCTCACTTAACTACAACTATAGAAGAAGAAAGACAAAAATAGAGAGAAAAAAGAAAAAGAGAAAGAATGAAATGCATCAGATGTCTCATTAAAACCATATAAGTATCAGGGTATGGTGTGCAATTTTAATGTATTGAGAGAAAAATTGTGTCGGCAGAGAATTCCAACTCCAAGAGTAGTTTGTCTTCAAAATTAAAGAAAAAATAAATATTTCTTGAATAAATGGAAGCTAAGAGAGTTTTTTGAAAACAGATCTGTTCAAACAATGTAGACAGAAATTCCTCAGAGAAGAGGAACGTGAAAAATGTTTGAAATTCAAAACTAAGTAATGATGAGTGTCTGAAAAAGAAGAAATAGAGGAAAAACTTTATTCTCATTGCTTCTAATTTTTAATATACCTTATAACTGTTTTCAATTGTAATCTTCTAATGCATTTTTGTTTGTTTATCTCTTTTTCATTGTTTTTATGGGACTTGGTAGTTTGACACAAAAACCCAGGACTGATTAGAAAGTAGAAAATCACATAATATCCAAACAGACACTGGACACAGGAAGGAAAGCTCTTCTAGAATGTTCAGCACCAGGCTAACATGGCCCCTCTTCCTGAGATCTTGCCTATGTGTATCCCTAGAACACATCATGTTAAAATCAAAGCTGTTGCCTTTGTCCCCAACATACAAACTTCTTCTGAAGACCTGTCAAGATCCCTGAATCTATCTCAGAGAATTGGAAAATTCACCCAAATATTTAGAGATTAAATTGAACACTATTAAATGAAAAATAATTCAAAATGGAAGACACTAGATAAGGCATAAAACACCTGGGTGGAGTCAAATAAAAATAAGCTAATCAGATATGTAAAATGAAACAAAAGTGATATTTAAGGAAAAAATAACCTTAGTAAACAAATAAGAAAAAGACATTTCCAATACTTATTTGATAGCATGACCCTACCACATGCTGCACACAAGAAACTCACATTAAATATATAGAAATAAATAAGTTAAAAGTAAAGAGATGGAGAAAATGTGTAACTTAGAAGTAACCCAAAGGAAACTAAAACACTTGCTGTAGTTCAAATGAAGAACATCTTAAAAGAATAAACAGTATTAGAGCTAACAATCTCACTATATATATATATGTATATATATATATATATGTATATATATATATACATATATATATATGGAAATCAAGTTCCCAGGGAAACATAATCCTGAATCTTTTAGCCTTTAAGAGCAGACCCACAAAATATATGAGGACAAACTGATAGCTTCAGTGAAAAACGGACAAAATTATTATGAGAGTTGAATATTTCAGTGCCTCTTTTGCAGTATTTGATACAGTAAATAAATAAAACACTCAATCCGGTTACAATTTCTTGAAAATCACTATCCATCATCTTGACTTAACTGACATTTATAGAATATTTCAATAGAAGCATCAGACACACTTGTCTTATTTCATATGGAAAATTAATTTGAATTTAGCACACTCCAGGCCATGACACCCACATGAACAAATTTCAAGTAATCAAAATCAGAGAAAGTTTTTTTCTCAGTCTACAATGGAACTAAACAAGAAATTAACAACAGAAAAAAAAACCCGAATTTTCCCCAATTATTTGGTGATTACAGAACATGCTACTAGGACTCATGAGAACGCTGTAAAACAACAAAACATGAAGACAAATCCCCAGCACATATGTAAATGTTGGGCATGGCTGTACATGCCTCTAACTCCCGGTATTTGACATTTAACAGAAGAAACAGTAAGATGCCAGGAGTTGACTGGTATCCAGTTTAGTCAAAAAAGGGGAACTTCAAGTTCAGGAAATAAACTGCCATAAAAATATAAGATAAGAAAGGGTATATGGTCCCTGTGCCTTTCATATATGTATGGACATATGTGTACATTTGCACACATGTGCAAACGTCACTGTGAGCACAATAAAGTTCCTCACTTTGATAAACAACATCTGTAGTAAACATGCAGCTAGATAAAATGGGTGTATGAATTAATGAATGCAAGCAATAAGATAAATCTCTTAAGAGTAAGTCTAAGTAATTTATATAAATAGTATGCTTTCATAAACTTGAGTATACCTTTTCATCTTGTAGATTTAGGTTATGGCTTTGAATAGTGACTGTCTCCCAGAATGTATTGTATAAAAAATGACAAAGGAGTAACTTTATATTGGAAACTTGATCATCAACTCAGCCATGTTATAGAACAGTAGTAACAACAGACATAAATCATATTGATGTGGATATGTGATCTTGGCAGAAATGAAATGGTGCTTTAAATTCATGGTTCTCTTGGTTTGTAAGAGCACAGGTTCATCCTAAACATAAACATCAGACACAATATTTGAAGGGCATAGTTCAGCATACAACTTGATACTTTCCAAACTTTCTAGGTCTATACCATGAAACAAATGGAAAATCTGAGAAACTATCTCAGCAAAAAGTGGGGGGAGGTAACAGAAATACATAGCATAAAAAATCTAAGGAAAGCATGAACTTTTTTGATTCATTAACTACAAAAAATGAACTATGCTGAAACAATATGTGATTTTTAGACAAAGCTGGATGAGGAATAAATATTTGCCTAATCATTTTCTCCATTCCTATACAAAGCTAAATTTCTTTAAAATTAATTTAAAATTTAAAACCTAACAGTGTTTGAGTTTTAATTTCTTGTTAATATGCTGAACTAACACACTTCTCTTCTCTAGGCTTTAGCTTTTACATTATAACACAAAGTTGCAGAAGGAAGATGTGCCTGTAGAGTTACATGTGAGATAAATGTTATGTGGAGTTTTGCTAGAATTTGCTGAAATTTGAAGAACATACAAAATGAAGGTGATTTTTTTCAGTAGAGTCAAGAAGGATGTCAAGTTTTTCCTATTATGCAAGAAAGAAATTTGAATGAGATCACTGTGAAAGAAATTCCACAGTTTGGAAACTGAAATTTAAAATGTCTGTTTATTGCTCTCATTAATATATTAATCTGGTATACCAATTTAGTTTTGCAAAGTTTTGATTAATAGAAGTTATAATATACTCCCTCTGGTTGCCATTTTGTTGGATATAGGACAGAGGTCACTGATCTTCCTTATGAAAATACTTTTAGAAATGCATCCTTGCATTGCCTAGAATTGCATGTTTACTCTCCTGGAGTTGAAGACTTACATATTCTATAACAAACATGACCTTTATTATAACTGATAGTACCTTCCTTGGGAGACTTACTAGTTGTATCCAAGTATATGGTATAAATAAGTAAAGAAAGATGGGATACATACATTTTGTTGTCCAGAATATATACATATATATCTAGAGGAAGACAGATAAAACACCTGAACAGTAATTTCATAGGATTGACTCCCCAGAGCCGGCCTTGAAATGACACATTGTGTGCTATAAATCTAGCAGATCTTTGCCTATCCTTTCCATGAATCTATATTTTTTGTGTCATTCTTAGTAATCTACACTTTCCCTGCAGCTTAGTCATTTATTTAAAGGGTGATGATGGCAGGTATTTTAAACAGAATTGAGATAAATTCGAACCCACTGTGAAAAGCTATACTCTCTGGCAGCCAAATGTCTTATAAATAAGCCAAGATTGTTGTGCCAATATTTTTAGTTGAAACTAGCAGCTTTTTGAGTAACTTTGAAAAATAGTCTTTTTCAATCAAGAAACTTCCTCAAGATTGTACATGTAAAAAAATCAGCATTATTTTTGAATAAAGTTTCTGGTTCTGTTGGTACAAAAAACCAGTGTGTTCTTCCATACACAAATTACCCACACCAGTAGGCTGCTCATTACAGAATTGTTTCTTAGTTAGCATACTTCTATGGTCAATGTGATCATAAAAATAGGTATTATAACTGTGCTGCAGAAAACATATTCAAAATGCCAGAAAGTTCACTTTTGGAAACATAAAAGGACTGTTTACTGTTAAATTGCTCATTGTTCATTGTACACTGTTACACTGAGGTATTTAGTTAATATTAAGATGTGTTATTTTTGATCTTCACATCAAGCTAGAAGGAAATAAAGTCAAAATATAAACATTCATGACTACTCTTTAAAAATCTATCACCTATCTCTCATCTATATTTCTGTGTATGTAAATGGATATCATATCACTGTTCATTTAAATGTCATAAGTTCTGCATTGTGTTACCTGTTTTGAACTATAACTGTATTGATAGACTGATATAGATATGTAAGCATATTTTCCATTCACTAAATGTGTTCATTTATTTTTAAGGCATGCCATATCAACCTAGATCTTTTTAAAATTTTATAAACCTGCTTATGAATTCTCCAAGCAAGTCAAGGAAATGGAAAATAGTGTTAAACATGTATTCTACTCAAAAAATTAACTATAAACCCAAAGATAATTGTTTTTACTTGTATAAATATTTAAATATTTAGTATACCTTTATGTTGGGAAAGTAAATGAATAACAAACAAACCCTACATTTTCTTCAATATCCTAAAGAAAATCCTTTTAATTTGAAATAAACGACTCAATAGTATTGGATATTTTCCTAAATCTGAAATCTCCTGGTCACAAAAATAGCCCAATGAATAGACAGAAGACAAGTATTGTGAGGAAATGGGAAATAATGTTAGGATATGATTCACAGAAATCTTTTTTATTAGTGACTTTAAGTGAAAATATTGAAATGCTGTATTGCAATTTTCAAGAAACAAATTTCTATTTGTAGGAGTGCTACTTAATATGGAGACATGAGGTGTATATGAGAGGGACTTAATCCCAGGGACTGAACTTCAAAATGTCAGTCTTGGATGAAATGATACTAAGTCTCTATTATCAGACATAAGAGCTGATATTCTGAAAGATAGTTGGGGACAAGATGCTGTTCTCAAGAATTTGAATGAGAACCCTAGTCTGAGATGAAATCCTTAACACCATCAATAGCCTCTTTTTTTACAGGATATTGTCAATATCAATGATCATATTGATAATATCAAGCTTCCTTCCAATTCTCTATGAGACATGAAAGCCTGGATTCTAAATCCATTCCTAATGTATTTTGAGATTTTGATCTGATCTATTACAGGTTTCATATGCATTAGAAGGCAGTAAAATATGTTCAACAAGCAAATGGCTTTCATGATACAGCCTTGCCCCCAAAGAATTTTCCCACTACTTAAGTGTTATTTTAAAATTCAAATTTTTTCTCAATTTACTATGATTTAAATTATCTAGTGTCATAAAACAGAGAAAATAACCAGTCCTAGCTATTACTACATAGAACTTCCAAGACATTGCCTCATTGCAGCTTCAGGGGCTGTTTCATGTCTCCGTATTTGTCTTCTTAGGAGCTCCACAAAAGTCAGTAAAATCCAACATTGCCAAAGCTGTAGGTGACAAAGTTATCTAACACACCTAAAATTAATTCTCTATTACAAATGATTAAGGCAACAATGTTTGATATTTCTCTTCCACATTAGAAGTCAAAATTGAAACTTTAACTAAGTCTGGATCATAATGAGTTTGGATTGTTAAATGATTCCTGGAGAAGCTTGTGACACATCACATTGGTAATATCCCAGAGCAAGTAATGAGTTGTCCTATATCATCTAATAATAGCACATTTTCTTCATATGTCTACAAGAGGCAATCAATTTCTCAATATCATCTTGTAAAATAATTTGACAAAGATTTAGACACTGTAAGATGTCAGATGTCTGAAGTCATTTTAATTCTCTGAAAAGTACTGTGATATGCACAGTTATAATCTGTGCTTAGCATTTTCAGAGGGGTGTGTTTTAACTCAAGAATCATGAGCATCAAGTCACTGTGTGAATTTCTTTTCTCCAATTTAGAGAAGAGTCATACTCTGGTCTAGGTATTCAGTGGTGAGGTTGAGACCTAAACTCTCCAAACTATTGTTCAATGGGTGTCGAACAACTATGCGACATAAATTCATTAGAAAAGATTTTAATCTGAGGAAATTAAATAATAGATTCTGAGTTGCTGGTAATGTTTCAAAGATAGAGCATGTCTGATATTTTCCTCAGTGAGAAAACAAAATGAAACAAATCTTTGGATATCTTTTGTTATTGCTATTTAATTTGTAAATTCTGTAAATCTGTCTTATACTCTAAAAATGTATGTTATTGAGAATATTAGCTGCTTTCTTGAAAGATGAAAAGATTTCATCCCACCAAGACATTAATATAGAGCTTCTAAGAGCATCAACTTCATGACAATTTCTAAAATTCTGACATACATGAAATACTTCTTTGTGCTGACTAGTTTAATGCTAACATGGCCCAAGCTAGAGTCATTAGAGAGCAGAGAGCCTCAATTGAGAAAATTTCTTCATAATATCTGGTTGTAGGCAAGCCTGTAGGACATTTTCTTAATTAGTGATTGTTGATGGAGGGATCAAACATTGTGAGTGGGACCATCCCTGGGCTAGTGTACAATAGCAATGCTAAGACACTCTGCAAAAGCCTTTCAAGTAAATATTACAAATTATATAGTCAATGGTTTTTAATTTAAAAGTGAATTACTTTCTATGTTCCATGTTTTAACCATAATAAAAATTCAGAACATTCTATTTTTCAAGTTTTTGAGATTATTATTTATTTCTCTTTCTCCCTTCCCTTTTCTTTCTCCAAATCCTCCTTTAATCGCTTCCTTACTCTCTTCTAATTCATGGTCTTTTTCCCACAATTGTTATTATACACCTGTATATATTTATATTTACATATATATTCTTAATTATAAACTACTGAGTCCAAGTAAAGTGACTTGTGTGTATGTTTTCAGAGACGACTGATTGACAGTGGACAACCAGTTAGTGTGATCTTCTCTGGAGAAAGAACATCCCTCTGGCTCTCAGCTTTCCTCAGTTGCCTTTATTTCTTAGTGTAGGGTTCAAGCCGCAAAGGATTTTCCCATAGAGTATGGCATGTTCATTGATGTCATAAACATTCCTAAATGTCTGACTTCAAAGGCATGTCTTTTAGACACAGGTCTAGTGCTCACTATATTAATAATTTTGCTGGCTCATTTCAATAACACAGACAGTTGATGAGCTTCATTCTGATGGACAATGCTTTTTTATTTCAATATCTTCAAAGGAGTACTATATTCTGAAGTTCATGGATAATAAAACAAGTTTTTTGTCTCCTCTTCATAGAAAAACATATTAATCCCTTAAAGCTATGATAGATGATTTTCCTACCCCCAAATCTAATATAGTTTCTAATATTACTAGGTATAAAATAAAGCATTAATGATATCAAGACACAAGATAGTCTAGACATTATTCAGATTCAAACAGGTGTCATGTAACTATTGCCCACTCCCTTCAGCCACACAGGCTTGATTTCTTTTCTTTATTGATCAAGCATGATTTCAGCTTAGCACTTTTATGCTTGTAACTGATCCTTGAACATTCAGTATTCCATTTAGTCAGATGGTAGTTTCCCAGAACAGATACATAAAATGTCCACCTACTGATTTAATTAAAATCACATCATTTGATTTAAATATATATTATCTCCTTGACTCTATTCTTTTTGCTTTAACACATTCATAACTATGGGATGAAAGCATACAAATGAGTTCATCATCTTACAAAGTATGCTCTGAGTGCCATGAGGTATGTCCGTAGAATTTTAAAGAGAGCCTGGTATTTTTAAATACCCAAGAAGGATTTATTATGTGGATAAATAAAATAATGAATGCAATTTTTAGAAAGCCAGTTTATATACTTTCTAAAACATTATCTTGAACTTATGCTATTTATGTATAGTCAGTCATGCAACATGGATAGAAGTGTGTCTGATGGTGTTTCCACAGATGCTGTAATGAACAATCATACATTGTTACTTATGGAGGTCACCTTAAATGTCAAACTTAGACTGTTTAAGAGTCCTCACTATAAAATTCCACAGAAAAGACAAAATTACAAGCTGTTATCTATACTACTCCCAAAATTGCAGTACTCAGAGGATATGAAAACTTTTGTGACAGAAGTAGCAAAGTCTTTTGCAAGCAGCTGCTCTCTTGTGGAATGTCAATCTTGAAACAATGACTATGAATAGAAGGGGAAATTAGCTTGCCCCGCATTCCTGAAGTTCATCAAACACTTTAGTCTTTAATAAGAAATGAAAATGAATGCGAGTTTTTATTGTAGAAAAAGTCGAAATCCCACACGTTTAGAATAAAATATTTACTGTTAGGTGTGGTTCACTATAGAGTAGATATTTTAAAGTAGAATCCTTTAGCACCAGGATACTAAAGGATGAGCTTCCTGTAAAGATGTTTTTTTCCAATTTTTTATTATTATTAAAAATTTCCACCTCCTCCCCTCCTCCCA
>LOJH01052506.1:0-12337 GCA_001685095.1 Ellobius talpinus
AGGTAGGTGGAGAAGACAGAACTGAATGCTGGGAGGAAGAAGGCAGAGTCAGAGAGAAGCCATTGAGCTGCCAGAGATAGACATGCTGAAACTTTACTAGTAGGCTATAACCTTATGGTGATATACAGATTAATGGAGATGGTTTAAATTCATATATAACAGTTAACCAATAGGAAGCTAGAGCTAATGGGCCAAACAGTAATTTAATTAATATAGTTTCTGTGTGATTATTTTGGGACTAATTTAGCCATGTGGCCTTGAAGAACAAGCAACCCGCTGCCAACAAATCAGTGCTTTATTAAACCAGTACCAGTGACAAATCTTTATAGTATACAAGAGCATTATCCCACAGCACTGATAAAATTTTAATTTTATATAACTCATATATGCATGCTATAACAATTTATGAAAATTGAGGTTACATATTTAAAGGAGATAATGTGGGTACATGTGAGGTAAGAAAGAGTCAATCAGCATTTTATTAAATCAATATGAGTTACAAATCTTTACACTGGACAAAAGCAGTATCCCACAGCAGTTCCCCTTTTTTTCTTTTCAAAATAAGACCATGAATATAATTCCCTTTATTTAGCTTTTCCCCTGACTATTATCCATAACAACTTGTAACCAATACACTAAACAAAGACAAACATCTATAGTCCATTTTTTGGGGAAATGTAGGTGTAGATTTTTAGGCTACTTCCTGCTGATTCTGGGCATTGGTAATATTATGGAGATCCAAATAAAATTTAGGATTATGGTCAAGTCCAGACTAGAATAGTCCGTGAAACTGGATCATCTAAGTTGTTCTGCATGTACAAAACAGAATAAGCTGCAACAGAAGTGCTCTCAAACATTGGACCATCTGGGCCATCTGTTCTCATCAGGAATTTTTCAGGGGGTCTTCCTTGATCTAACCTGATTTTTATTAATCCAGATGAATTCACAGCCTATCATTTTCTGTGGAAAAAAAGGCAAAACCTCTCCTCCAAAATAACACATATTTTGAGTTAAATTTTGAAGTCAAGTGATTTTCAAAATATGTAGATTGGATTACTCCTACAGTATTTATAATCAAATGTCCTTTACCTGTTGTTGCTCTATCCTTCAGTCAAATAATTCAAAGACAATGCAATAACATATGGTACCCAGATTTTCTCTGTATTTTCTATTTTTCATGGCTTCTTATTAAACTCTATGTCTTTTATTTTTTATTTTTTTGAGAAAGGCTCTTTCTGTGTATCTTTAGTTGTCCCAGATCTCATTCTGTAGACCAGGTTGACCTCAAACTCACAGAAATCTGCCTGTCTCTACCTCCATAGTGCTGGGATTAAAGGTGTGTGCTACCACACCTCAGTTACTCAATCTCTTCCATCTTTTTAAAAGGACTTTATCTTTTTTTCTCTCTCCAAGCCTTCTTCAACACACAGTAAACCATTTAGAACATTTTTTCTTGCCTGAATCTGTTTATCTCTACCTTTTACTGACCATGTGAGTTCTTAGTCTGCTAAATGGTATGGCTAGAACTAAAGCTGTGTCTTTGGTGGTTGCTTTTGCCTCATTCCTTAGTTTTCTGAGAGTCTAGCTTCATAGCAAAGGGACAAGCAGGATCCACATTTATTGTCACAACTCTGGAGTTTCTAGGTGCATGGTACTACCAAGAAGTATGCCTCCAAATTCTCATAAATGCCATTTAAATGTTTGGTGGCAGGTCCTCTTTAAAGAGTTATGAACTTTTTTCTCCCCAACTAACACTGAGTCAGGAAACCTCTCTTAAAGAAACTGCACCTCTATTTGCCTCTAGCAAACAAAGATGGCAACCAAGATGTTGTGCTTGACTCTGTTCTTGTCTGTCTAGAATTTGATTGTACAATTTTCTTAGGCTTTATGTGTAAATTCTTGCCAAATATTTGGGCACCATTGTAGATGGAAGATCTGTCCTGCCCAGTCTACAGCCTTTCAGTTCCAAAGAGATACACAGAGGCTTATATTAATTATAAAATAATTTTCCTATTAGCTCAGGTTTATTATTAACTAGCCATTACAGCTTAAATTAACCCATAATTTCTGGTTATGTTTAGCCACATGTCTTGGTATCTTTTCTCAGTGAGGCATTCTCATCTTGCTTCCTCTTTCCATCATTTTCTTAGTCTGGTTGTCCCACATATACTTCCTGCCTGACTACTGGCCAATCAGTGTTTTAGTATACCAATATGACAAATCTTTAATTTTTTATTATTTATTTATTTAGTTAGTTATTTTTGGTTTTTCCACACATGGTTTCTCTGTAGCTTTGGAGCCTGTCCTGGAACTAGCATTTGTAGACCAGACTGGCCTTGAACTGATAGAGATCTGCCTCCCTCTGCATACCAAGTGATGGGATTAAAGGCATGTGCCACCACCAGCCAGCTATGACAAATCTTTACAGTGTACACAGCAATGCAATTATATTATAATCTCCAAAATAAATTATAAAAATTTCAAACAGTTTAAATTTGAATTAAAAATGTGATAATAGAATCAAGATGTAAATAAAGCTTAGTTTTTTGGTATTTTTCCTATTACCACAAACCCCAATAGCAACATAGAATGCAGTCCCCTGGAATTCTAATATTTTTATGATTTCCCTTAGAAATATGAAAGTCTTTTGTGTAATTCATCTGATTTTAAGGTTATAGATGAAAAGATCCATGATTAGCTAGGAACACATTGTAATTATAAAACCTAAGGGTGTTATCAGAGTCCTTTGCTGACTTGATAAGTCAATTTTAGAAATATCTTGATGTTTTTGAACACTGAACAACTATAATAATTGCTAAAGTAAATTAATGTTTTAATGTGAATAACCCAAAAAACAACACTATGTTTTTAGAAAGGAATAATAAAACAAAGAACTCATTTTCCTGTTCTGCATGTAAAATAGAAATTAATAGTTTCAAAACTGATCAGAAATGGAAAAGAATTAAACAATATAGTTAATTTGTGATATAAGGACTTTACTATATTTGTATGCAAAATATCTCTTAAATTCTTGACAAATATATTCATATATTATTTTCATCATCAATTAAATAAGAAATGGCATTGACCATCACCAATGACTGCTAATACTCAGTGTAAAATGCCAATCAGCATTTTAGAACTTCAACATTTGCAGGAAAACAAGTTTGCAAGCACATTAGATTTGAATGTTACTTAGTACCTAGCTATAACTGCTAAACTGCATGAGTTTGAGAAACAAAAACATCCTTAAAAACTTATAGGTCACAAATGAGCAGAGGTCGTGTATTCTTTTGGAAGGCAGAGACAGGCAGATCTCTGTAAGTTCGAGGCTAGGCTGATCCACACAGCAAGTTCCAGGACAGGCTCCAAGGCTCCACAGAGAAACTCTGTTTCAAAAAATAAAACAAAATCATTATCGGTCATAATACCAAGTATTGTAAAATTAGTTGCCACGAGTGAGGAAGTTTTACTTACAACAACCAATTACAAATCTATTTAAATCCTAATTTCATAGCTTTACTTTAAAACTTGATCAGAAGAAAGTGGAATGCACTTGAATTATTTGTTACTGTTTGAAGTTAACTTTTTACTTTGCAGTAAGTATAAAGTCATATGCATTTGCAAGAATGACAGATTCAGTGACATTTATCTAGGTTTTTCTGTGTGATGGGTGATACTGGTCTTTTAACTATACTACATCTAGAATATCCGAAGCATCTGGGCACATCAGTGAAGAGTTTTGGGATCACATCATTTGAGATAGAAAGATATATTCTGAATCTGGACCATTTGAGGTCAGAAATCACATCCTAAATTTAGCCCACACTTTTTGGTAGTAGATTACATCAAAGACATGAAAGAATGAAGCTTTTGGCTTTTGGCCTGCTTGCCTTCATTTTTTCTGGCAACTTCATCAATCCTGTTGAGGTATTCTTGCACTGGTATTAGAACTTCTTCCAGATTCCAATTGTAGACTTTAAACTACAAGCTCCAGGAATTTCCTGGAACTCCATTAATAGATTCGAACTTTCTGAAAAGTTCCAATTGACTTAATGGATCATTGGCTTTTCTAATTAAGACACAGATATTGTTGGCCTACTTGGATCACAGCTTGCAAGCCACCCTAATAAATCTCATAGAATAAATATATATCTATGCATTTATATACAGATATAGATATACATATAGATTGGTAGATGATAGATAAACATACATAGAGATATATTTTGGTAGAATATACATGTTATAATTGTATATACTAACTATATATGGATATATATGTATTATATATATGTAAATTCTATCATTTCTGCTCTTTTAGAAAACCTGGCTTATATACACAGTATGAATAACTTACAAGCCTCTAAGGCAGCAGTCCATAAAGTTAAGGATCTTGTAAAAATAGTGACATTTGCATCACTAACAAAATCCTTATAGGTGTCTTTTGTTACCACAGTTACCTTTCTCCCTCTCCTTGCCAAGACCCTGGTGAGCCACTGGTCTGTTTTCCATCTCTGTAATTGTGTGACCTCAAGAATGCTATAGATTGCAGTATCACTGTGTGGAAGTAGAGGTTACCTTTTTCTTCACTCAGCATGTCTCTGAAAAAAATTCTTTGCCTATCAATGGGTCCTCAGTATCACTCATATCAATGTCAAAATTTGATTGACCATTCAGTTTCTGAGCGTGTTTATTATTGTTTCTGATTAAATATTCTTCTATAAATGCAAAGCTACTATGAATATCTGTTCAGGTTTCTATGTGAATATACTATATTTCTTAAGAATGAATAAAAAGGTATTTAGTACTGTCAATACTCATAGAATTTCAATTTTGGTGTTTTATCTAAAAGTTCATTAAGTCCCTCAAACTCGTTAATTTCTTTTATTACACATTGTGCATTTTGCTTTCAAAGATATTGCACAATATTGCCTTTAGATTCAAAATTAATTGTGAGTATTTCTGAAAGATACGAAACATATCTCCCTGTTGACATCCTTGATTTATTGATTAATTTTATGTGGATGTCTGGTTGTTCTAGTCTCATGTGTTGCAATGATTACACATTATTCTTTGAATTTTCTTTGCTCTTTCCAAAATAGCTAGTTGACTTTATTCACATAGTCCTGTTTCCAATTTGCTGGTTGGGTGTAATAGGAGTGTGTAAGTCATGTGGATCTGTGATCGATTAAGTAAATATTGAAAGTCTGCATATGTACTTTCCTATTTCATTATTTAGTATTGGAATGAGGACTACAACTTTCTATTATTCCTAGAAAATTTGAAATACACTTTTAGTATTCACTGGAACATATTACATATTTTTCCTGAAATTTGACACATTTTGTAGAGCATGTCTGATAAAATATATTATCTAATAATATGGAAGCTTTTAATAAATTCCTGTAAAATATCTGAATTCATAAAAGTTTTTATTTCTTCAAAATATTCCTCAAAATTCATACATGTGATATGTGTAAGTATTGATCTTGTTTATATGATAGTTTATTGTTAGTGTCAAGATGTTTATTGTTAATAAATAATTTTAGGAGTATAATTACATTGTAGTTTGTAATCTTTCTCAGCTTGATGATAGGGGATGGTTGTAGATTATGTTTAGCAATTCTCCATATATAATACATGTGATACAATAATAGAAATAATTTCTATTTTCTTTACAATCTGTTTTTCTTAATTATACATTATATGCATTTGTGTGTGACATATTCAGGGTATATGTGTGGGCATCTGTGCAGACCCCACAGGTTGATCTCGACTATCTCCCTCTATCAATATCTACATTATTATTATGTAATGAGACAGTGTCTCTCACTGAACCTTGACTTTATCCATTTGGTTAGAATGTCAGGCCAATGAGCCCCAGGAATTAATCTGGTTGCATTCCCTTATGACTGAAATTACAGGATAAAATGAAGGAACCCTGCTTTTTCATAAAAGCTGTGCTTCCAAATTTTGTCCTTATGCTTGATCAGTACTTTGTCAACTGAATGCTTTTAACTCTCATTTTGTTTATTATTAAAGCTATTACTTATAATAAACAAGCAGGGTGAGATTACATATGAAATCATTTATTTTCTCCATGTGTTTCATCAGAGGAAAAAAATGAGATTTTTGCCATTAAAGATAATGTTAGTTGTCTTTTTTATTCAAATACCTTTCTTTTCACGTTGTGGAAGTTCTACTCAGCCCCCATTTTTTTATTCTTAAGAATTTTCTCGAGAGTGATTATTTAATGGCACCAAGTAATATATCTACATTCTTCTAAATATCTCCAAATATGCTGCATTTTATGTTTAATATAACTAAATGTGAACTATATCAACCTTCAAACTTAGACTTGTGTGGTATAAGAGCAACAAGCATTATTTTGTAACCATATGAAAAGCTACACACACACATTTGTCATTGCTACACACACACATTTGCAATTGCGTATTTTGCTTTTGCTTTAGTTTCTACATTCATGAAATGATAATATGATATGTTTCTAAGTACAATTTCCTCTTTTAAGTAAAGAAATAATATCAACTATAAAAAGTGAATGATGTATTCCCTCCTGTTGAACTACTCATTCAACAGCATCAAAAATGTTTTATGTAAAATAATGATTTTTGAATTATGTATTTCTGATGCCTACAATTAATAGAAATTCACTGGAATCCTTCAATACAAAATTTGAGTACTTGTACTTGTTACAGAATAACTTACATTCAAAGAAGGAGTGCTAGGCAATGATGATCCATAAGAAAAGATTATTTTCAAGATTTACATGGGTAAGTAATGATTTATTTTTTTCTTCTTTGTACTTTTGAATATGTTTTCCTTAATTCATCGTGAGCCTTTTTACATACTGCTCTTCTGTATCACTCATTTATTTATTTATTGAGTTTTAATAGCTCAGTGAATGTTAATTTTACTTTATTATACACTTGCTTGAAATGCAAGTGCACTTATAAAATGGTTCCACATTTTAAAATATATTCAAAACAGTTATGGGGAGAAAAAACATATGGCACCTGTCATGTCTGTTTTATTTTCTTAAAAGGACATTCAATTTTTTCTCTTCTATTGTCATTCTGTTTGAATGAGAATGAACAAGATAGATTCATGGTTGGAGGACAGAGGAAAACAACATGTCAGTCATTCACAAAACAGATGTTGAGTTATTGTGGAAATTGTTTTGCTAGCATTATTAAATGATAATTGGTGATATTTTACATTTCTATTTATATATTCTTAATTATAATTAGTAATTGTATTCATCTTTATTTGGATATAGAAGAAAGGGGAAGAAAAAGAAATTCAGTTCTATTTTATTTAAAATTCATTTTAAAAAGCCTTTAGTCTGATCAAAGTAAATTTTGTAATGGATCCATGCCTAATTCCAATATTTAGCAATGAGATATCATTTCTAAAAGACATTTTGGTAAAAGTCTGCTTCTTTTCTGTACAGTATGTTGAAAATCAGTTGTCTATGGAGACATTGTGTATTTCCTGTTTTTTTCTTCTCTGTTAGTTGATGTGGCTGCTTTTACTTTGATATCATACTGGAAAATATTTTTCGGTTCCACTTTGTTCTTTCTACTCTAGATGGTATGTGTGTCAAATGCTTACTATCTATCAAGTTTATATCATTTTCTGTTTAATTGGTCTTCAATAATTTAAAATGTAGAGATATTTAACTTCCTTTTACTTTTAAATTTGATATTACACTTTAATTGTGTTTGTGTGTTTATACCTGTGTGAAATGACATACACATGGGACAAATTTTAGGAGTAGGTCTTCTTCTTTTACCATGTGTGTTTTTGGGTATAAACTCAGATAATCTGACTTGTGGCAGACACTTTCATCTTGCTGGCTTCTACTTTGAGTTATATTTATTCTTTCATGATTTGAGTAAAAAGGTGTTGTTTTGTAGCAATATTGTAACAAAATTTTTGCTTTTGATAACATATATTTGCTTGTATCAGTACTAATGATTTCTTCAGATATAAATCTCATCCATTCAAAGATCAAATTGCCCAACTGAAAGCTATAGAGTGTACTACTTAAGAATGTGGATGCGGGAAGCCATGGGGTACAATACACATTCACAATATCCCACATATAAATTCTTTGAAGTACTGTAGACTACATAACTCCTTCCTGTCTTAGGTTGTCTGTTGGTAAACACAAGCTAACAATTTCTTTGATATTTGAGATAATGAGTTGATTCAACAGATATTACCTAGTACATAGCTCAATAAGTGGCAATATCATTAATGTTTTTAATATGTAGGGAATTATGCAAACAATTATGTACATCAGATACTTATGCTTTAATTTTATTTTATAATATAACAAAGTAAAAATCTACATTTTAATATATATATGGCTAATTATAATCATTACCGTCATTTTGATCATTTTAGATATATACTGAATGTTTGTTATGCTTATAGTTGCTAGATCTTTAACAAATATAGTATGAATATAAATGTTTTTAAATTAAAATTATATCTACATAGAACAAAAAAATCTACCCAAACTGAGTCTTGACTAACTCAAAACAGTGACATTAGCAACCTAACTGTATAGGCAAAAGCAAAGTTCATTTATTGAGAAAAAATGGATTAGATAACAAAATAGAGGAATGTTAAAGTAGTCACTAACCTGCAAGCATCAAAATATTGTCTTCATTTACTGATAACTAAATTACAAATTTATCATTTGTCATACAGTGCTTTTTTAACATTTATGATCAATAATGATAAAAAAGCAACTGGCAAATAATTCCTAATCTTATTTTACCAAACATAGTTTGTCTTTTCCTTCTGTTTATATTTAAAACTTTATCAAAGGTGTGATTCTTATGACTCATCATGTTCAAAACAGTTCCCAGGTGAAATAAGCTGTGCTTCTCTCTCCCACATCTTTTCAGATTTTCCTCTTACTGCTTCTTTGAAATGGTTCTTGACTCTGTGTAAATAGCTTGACAAATATTGGAAAATCAATGTTTCTCTCTTTAGCAATGATACTTATTGAAGGCACTATGAAAACTTGCAATTCACCAGAGCATTTGAAAAATACACTCTAAAGATATTAGTTTTATTTATCAAGTCAGTAATATAATCTATGCCATGACTTTAATCTTTTAGCTAGATGACTTGAAGGTTTAGTTTCTGCTTTGTGGGTTTTTTTTTTGTTGTTGTTGACAACTGTCAAAAAAATAAAAACAAAACATAGTGGAGAGTTTTAAAGCTTATCTTTCATATATATTTGAATTGCATATATGTATGTACATATAACCATATACATATATTTCATAAATATACACACATTAGTCACATGTATCCCCCATAAAATGGATTTCACTCAGATTAATTATTGTTGTTTATAGAAACTTGGCATTAGCATTGTATATTAGAAGAAAAAGTGGCATAGTATGATCCAATGTCATAGTTATGGATACATAGTTAAAATATAAATGATGACTTTGATGTTTTTAATAATTCATTTGTGTTTGATTTATGGCATTTATGTAGAGTGATCTTAGGTAATGCCATACAAACAGTGGACTGCAATTTTTATTGAGATACACTTCATTCTAATCTCATCATCTTTTTCCTGAATTTTCTTATTTCTATTGTTTGTTAAACAAATAACAAAATTTGATTGAGGTAGTCCCAGAGACAAGGAAGCATTTAGGTAAGATCTTTAAGACACTGTCAGATGAGGCTTTGATTATACACTCAATAGATTTTACAATATGGTGCTATACTAAAATAGTACTTACAAGAAGAATATCAGCAATAACTAAATAATTATAAATTAACTTGTATAAAAAAGGTCATTCAGAGAAAAAGCTATGGGATGGGTGGAAAGCAAATAAATTAGAAGTATGGAATTCAGTTCTCCAAGGTACAGTTTCATTAATGGGTAGCAAGTAAGAGCCCTGAACAAACATTGAGAAGGCCAAATTTCAGAATCAAATGCCTTGCATTCTTATATTAATAAACCTACCATATGACCCATGGAATTTCAGATTACCCTGCAAAGCTTTTTCTAAGAGGCACTGTTTCCACTGGGACATTGACATCATTGGTTCCCAGTCCTATTCTCTACTATTGCCTTGTGGCTTGCCTGTTACTGCTTTTTGTCAATTAGTTATCTTTCTTGATCTCTACAGGTTAGGGGTCTTGGGTCTTCACTTAGTCATGCTACTATGACGCAATCCACACATACAGTAAATGATAATGTCAGACATGGTAACAAAAGCCCATAATCTCAGCCGTCTTGAAGATGAACCAGGAGGATCAGAATATAATTAAAGGCTGCACTATAGAGTAAAATGTCTCACAAACAAAACAAGTAATATATTAATCTACTAGATTTACAAGGATTCATAATTTCTAGAATGGATTCAATTACTTTAGTTTTCCTATTAATTTTTTCTTACTCTAGACTTTATTCACATTTTCTCCCTGAAATAAATATAGGAAAGCATTTTGCTCAGTGTGTGTGTGTGTATGTGTGTGCATGTGTGCATAAATTTCCTTCTGCTGTAGGATCTCAGGCAGCTTAGAAGGACAATGTCCTCCTGCCTTACCTAAAGCATACAAGAGAAAAACCTTGTGCGTTTTCTGTCAGCCTATTTCATGGGTGTGAACTTTTATACCTCATTCATTCACCCTCTGCCTCTTGCTTTCAAGAATTGAGACTAGGGATTGCTCTTCATTCTTACTAAATCCATATCTATTTTAGCTGCTTCTGGATGGGAAAATATTTGGTGCTGTCCCAACACATAGCATTGCAGAGCATTCTGCTGTGATGCATTGTCAAGGAGTTTTTGTCTTATCTGTGAATTAATCATTTATTTGACACCTTAATTCTATTTTTATTGAATTACTTCTACATGTTTAAAAGGGGGAACTACATGAAAAAAATGAAGACATATTCCATTACCTTCACCACTCTGGCAATTTTGCATATATTCTGGGGATGGAAGCAAGTCTCTGCATGTGCTAGGCATGCTCGCTGCCTCTCAGCTGCATCCCCACATTCCTGATTCTTACATGTGTATAACAAATTGCAAAAGCATTCTAGAGCGAGGAGGGCTCATGTGATAGAGTACTAATGGAGTGCAACACATCTCATACTTGTGATGTTGGTTTCCCTTTGATTTCCACTTGAGGGAAAGAGAATTTGTGAGAAATAATTAGGAATCAGTAAGACATAGCACTGGGGCACAGGTATCTGGGGCAATTTAGTGGATATCTTGCTGTCCTATTAGTAAGAATTGAATATTTTGCAAAGTTATTTTTCTCCCTGTGGTAGTTGATCTAATTATGCAAACCTATAAAGGAAAGTGTTATTTATTAGGTGTACATTTCTCTTTACTTCCTCCCTGCAGTGTGATTCCTTCATTGGAGTCACACTAGCATAAAATTCCTATTATGGAAAGCCATTCATTTCTCTGGTGCTTTTCTCAGTTTGTTATAAAAGATGAAAATAGCTGCTTCTTTTTAAAATATTTTCTGTAAGTTACAAAAGCTGAAAATGCCTATGATGATCTTGGATATGATCTAAATTAATATTCAACAGCTCATTAGATGCAGAATAGCTAGAAATGTGTATCTTGCTCATCTTTGAAAACCTTTAATCTAAACTCACAGAAAAGTCCATTTTCTTTCATGGTTTTTGTTTTGAAGAAATGATACTCTAAAGGTAATTTTTAAGGAACGTAGTACATGATCCGGAAATACCAATTTTGAACAAAGAGTAGTTACATGGATATTGAAGGAATAAAGAAACTTTCTTGAGTCTGTACAGAGTATGACTGCCACTTTTCATACAAAAAAATTATTTCAAAGACACTTGCATTAGGAACCTCTGTGTAACTATGAACAAAATACCTGGAAGAATTAGAAGGGATATTTTGGCTAATAGTTTTAGATATTTCAGTCCAGAATTATTGGCTGTCATGTGATTTGAAAGAACAGCATGGCAGCAGGAACCTGGGATTGGGAATCTTCTTCACCTCATGGATGTCAGAAAGCAGAAACAAGGACAGTAGATGGCATGTTGAACACACAACAGTACCTAATAACCAACCTCCTCTAAATAAGTTCTGCTTCCTGAATTTTCCAGAATCCCCCAAACCAGAACCTATTGGACTAGGGATTCAGTATACTGATCAAAGATGCATTTTATCTTTGAACCTTAAGCCTAAGAAAATCCTAACAGTATTTTTTGTGGTCAATATTATGTTAATAATTGTTTTTAATCCGGACTCTCTGAACATGGCTGACAAGGAGAGCTGACTGAGAAGCC
>LOJH01052507.1:337-11491 GCA_001685095.1 Ellobius talpinus
CAGCAAGATGTCTCTGTCAATTCTAGAGTTTTGGAAGTTGCTTACAATGTACTTATTATTTACTTAGGTAATATTATATCCTTCTGGAGTCTTTGATGGAGCTGAACAATTGATAGTTATAGTTTTCCTTTGTCATTTTAAAAGATAAAGTAGATATAAATATTGTAACTGCAATTCTTGCTTGATACTTATTTTGTTACATGTAATTTTTCTATGTTAAAGTTAAAACCTTTCTCTTTTATTTAAACAGAAAAGGGGAGGTGATGTGGGAGTCCCCTCTGTATGCTGTGAATACCATTGGTTAATAAAGAAACTGTCTTGAGCCTGTGATAGGGTAGGATTTAGTTAGTTGGAGAAAACTAAACTGAATGCTGGGAGAAAGAAGGATGGAGTGGAGAGAAGCCATAGAGCTGCTGCCAGAGACAGAAGTGCTGAAACTTTGCTGGTAGGCCATGACCTTGAGGTGATTAATTTAATTTATAGAAATAAATTAAGATTTATGGAACATATAGAAATAAATTAAGATGTAAGACTTAGCTAATAAGAAGCTAGAGCTAATGGGCCAAGCAGTGATTTAAATGATATAATTTCTATGGGATTATTTCAGGAGTCTGGGCAGCTGGGAAATGAGCTACTGGCCTTCTTCCAACATATGGATGTGAATGTGAAGACTAGAAAGCTCTGTTCAGGTTTCTTCCTTAATCACTCTCATTTTTCATAAATATTTTAGTTTTAAGAGGTGGTGATTGTGCGTGTGTGCGTATGTTACACAAGTGTATGCTATGTGAGTGCAGTGGACCCCTTGGAATTGGACTTGGGTCTTGTTGAAGAGTAGCAAAGGCTCTTAACTTCTTGACCATCTCTCCAGCCCCATAGCCATCATTTCATTAACTGAAGATTTTTTTTTGCTAATAGTGGGGAGTTACAGCTACAGTTACAATTACAGAAACACGGTGAGCAATAACTTGAGTTGAAGACAAGGAAGTCCTAGCCAGATGTTCAAGTGGTAGGCCTCTTCCCCAGCTCTGTCGTTGCTGAGACAATGGTCATCTCTATTTTCCTCTGGATACCCTTTTTAATTTGCAGTCATCAGTTCCTAATGCTCTCATATGTTTTAGACAAGGAGCATTGTAACTCACCCTCGCTATTTATCCCCAGTTCCCCTCTAGTCCACTTAAACTTGATGAACTTGTTTGTTCATCTGGTTTGTGCACAACATTGCCTTTTGCTAATTGCGCCCTCAGCGGGTGAAAAATAAGACGTGTTGAAGGTGGGCAGTGCAGGGTATGCTTTCCTTCATTTCCATGGGACATGGTGTGTGCTTCATTTTGTAAATGTAAATGTGCATCTCCTTATCAGATTATAATAAAACTATTAAAGCAAAGAAGGTCAGGGTGCCCTTTAGAAACAAATGATAGCTTCCCCTTCCGTATTTTGGACAATATCCATTACACACATAGGAATCTTTGTTTTTCCACACTGGCCTTAGAAACAGAGAAAAGGACAAGGACTTTATACATCTCCTATCCAGAGCAAAGCAGGCTTGTTTTGGATCCAGGTTTTCTAGTCACTGATGAGAAGTCAGAGAAACTATGGAAACTATGGAAAAATTATGGCCCATAGAAACTCATTGTCTTGAGTCTACTCCTCTAGTTTATTGCATATTAGTCTCTGGCCTCTCATTGTACTGAGTTATCTGACAGCTCTGTTTGCTGTAAATAGCTACTAGTGATTTAAAATCGTTTCTGTTTACCCGTGCGCTAAAATTGCTTGCTCCAGAGGTCCTGTTCTGTGCAGTGGTGCTTCCAGTCTGTGGAAGAAGACAGCCTGGCCTCCAGGTACAGATTCAGTTCAGCTTCTCTGATGTACGTGTCTAGTCTGTCTCTTCTTTTGAGATGGTAACAATCTGTTACTTGCCTTACAAATTCTGTTACTGCAATAAAAACAGTCTAACCAAAAGTGAGTTTAGGAACCAAGTATTTATTTCATCTTACACTTCTAGCTCACTGTCTGTCATTGAGGGGAATCAGGGCAGCAACTCACGCAGGAACCTGATGCAGAAACAATGGGATGCTGCTTGCTAGCTTTCTTTAGAGTTCATACTCAGCTAGCTTTCTATATAGCCCAATACCACCAGCCTAGGAATGGTGCTGCCCACAGTGAGGCTAGGCCATCCTGCATCAATTAATGATCAAGACAGCCCCTACATACATGCCATGGCAATCTGATGTGGGTAAATCCTCAGTGGAGCCTCTGCTCTCAGATAACTTTAGGATATATCAAGTTGACAGTGCTAACTAGGACACTCATTAAGAAGTAAATTCTCCTTGGTCCTGCTTCGTTGACTCCCCGTGGGAGGCCTTACCCTTTCTGAAGAGTGGATGGGGGGATGGCTTAGGGGAGGTGAGGGGGAGAGGAAGGAGGGGAGGGAGGGAAGAACTGTGGTTGGTATGTAAAACGAATAATTTTTTTAAATAGCAAGTAAATTTTCCAGTTTGTTTTAATTTGTATCTGCATGATTTTACCTTTTGTGAAAATTATACTTTAGCAATTCTGTGTTGCCTAAGACAAGAGGTGTTGTAGGGTGGCTTGCGATAAATGTTGTGGTCTGAATGAATAGATGAAAGTATGCAGCACTGTGTCATTATTACCTTGTGAGTGCTTGTGAGCATCAGCAAGGCTGAGCCTGGCTGCTCATTGCAATGTGAGCGATGACCTGGAATTTACCCCGACTATGCACATCCCCTTTAGAACCATATCACTCAATAAAAATTGGCAAAGGTGAAAATGCATATAAACAGTGCATAAAAAGCCATCCCACAATGTCTTTGCAGAGACGTCTCTATCAAATCTCAGTTGCTACCCTTCTAGTCTTTCACATTATCTAGGGATTTCACAGGAAGTGTCACTATTTCCCAGTGCTTAGTCCTCCCGCCACAGCCGTGGAGAAAAAGGGAAAAGTTCCTGCCCTCCAGGAGCTGACATTTGAATCTTTGGGAAGGCCGTAAAACTACACAAATACATGGACAAAATCCCAACCAAGAGGGCACGTGGATGCTACAGTGTGTGAACTGAAAACTGTCTAGGTCCTGTACTGTTTAATAACAGCAGCGTCCACCAGCATCAGTGTGGAGCTTGGAGCTGCACCAGCCCCACCCCCACAGCAGGTGCATAAACTAGAAGCTTTGCTCTGCCTTGCCACTGCCACCCAGCTTCAGCCTCCCCAGGAGAGTACAGAGGAATTTTTTTTTTCTGGTTGGATGGCAAACAAGAAAGGCATTCTTTAAGTTCAGGCTCGTCACAGTCCCTTTGATCTGCCCTTCAGGACAGTTTTATGATTTCCACACACCCTGTATGGCATGTCATCCACAAACAGCCAGAGCAATCTCATGAAAACATAAAATTCACCACATTATACCCCTGCTTAAAGCTCTTCTAAGACTCTCCATACTTCTTAGGATCAAATGGGAATTCAGACATGGCTTTCAAGGCAATTGTCTACCACCTGAATATTAGTTGCAGCTCTGCCTTCAGCTACTAAGTTTCCAAAACTATGGTGCCTATCTGTCCTGAGCTGAAATGTGAAATGAACCCGTAACTCAGGGGCTTGCACACTTTGGTCTCTGCTTGTTTTTGCTTCCTACAGTGTTTTTTGTGGGGTTTTTTTTTTTTTAGAAATTGTGGAACCTTTCCCAGGTGGGGCCTGGAAGAAGTGAGTTGATGGGGAAGGACATTTTGAGGGTTGTAACTTGGCTCCATTTCCTGCCTGAGTTCCCTCTGCTTCCTGGCTGGACTGTACCTCCTTGAGTTCACATTCTGTTGCTGTGCTAAAGCACACCGATTAAAAGAAACTTAGGAGAGAGTTTGTTTCGTTTTACACATTGTAGTACAGGGAAGTCAGGGCAGGAACTCAAGCAAGGGCTTGAAGCAGAATCCACAGAGGAATATTCTTGGCCAGCATACAATAGACCCATGCTTCTACAGTCCAGCCCTACCTGGCCAGGGAATGGTGCCACCCACATCAGGCACAATCACAAAATCTCACACAGCTGTGCCCACGAGCCTATCTGAGCTGAGAAATCCCTGAAGTGAGATGTCTTCCTAGGCGTGTGGCTCCAGGCTGTGTCAGGGTTGACAGTGGCACTGCCATCACTGTGTCTTTTCTGCTCTGGTGGGCCTCTGAACCGTGAGCCAACACAACTGTCTCCCTCAAGCTGCTAGAGCTGTTTGTATCACAGAGGTGAGGAAATTAACTAAGGCAGCTCCAGGGCCTTGTGTAAGCTGCTCTTTCTTCTCAGGACGCCCTCACACCTGGTGAAGCCCACCTCTTCCCTCCACTGCACATTCCGGTCACCCGGGGTTGAGTAGCTGCCCCTCCCCTTCCTTATTATTTCACTTCATTTTAATTTCTTCAGAAAGGCATTCGCCTTCTATGTTTTCTTCTCTTCTTCTGTCTTCTTTTCTCCTCATGAGGAGTCGAGGTTTTGGATGGGCAGATATTGTTCACTGCATGTCCTTACTTAGTGCCCGGCATAGAACACGGCATGTAGTAGGTAGTCATTAAATGGATGTGTGTCAAATAGATAAATCGTGTCATATTTCTCCACCACAGAATAGAGGCCAAATGTGCTGGTTAACTTATGTGTCAGCTGGGTGTATCATGGGAGGCCTGGATACCTGGATAAACATTATTTCAAGGTGTCCCTGGGAGTCTTTCTGGGAGAAACTAGAACGCAAATTGATGGAGACACTGACAAAGGTTGACCTCCTTAATGTGAGCCGGCCTGAACAGAGCCAAGAGCGGAGAGGGGAAGAATGAAACTCTTTTCTGTTTTACTCTTTTAGCTAGTTCTTTGATCTTTTGAACTTGCTTTTATTGATTCTCAAGCCATTAGCCTCAGCTTGAAATCTACACATCGATTCTCCAGTTCTCAGTCCTTGGAACCCATCGAAGGTTTCCCTGGGTCTCCAGGCCTCAGGGAGAAGCCAATACCTTACAATACATTTCTTGATATCTATATATTACACCCTTAGTATATACTATTTGTGGTTATATATTTGCATATTATATGTATTTGTATGTTATGTTTAATGTACTATTTACATTAATTATATAATCATGTATTAATGTACATGAATATACACGGTCATTCCTGCTTCTCTGGGGAACTGTGACTAACCCACCAGGTTCTTTTTGAGAAACACAGGCTGTTTTTGTACCAATTATGGTTTGCAGGAGCTATTGCAAGTAGAATTTGGAGAGAGCCCCCTACCTTGCAGAGACTTTGGTTCCTGGGGTTGCTAGCATTCAGTTGTCTAGCCTGAGGGACTCCCCTTCCCTCCCAGTCTAGTCAAAGCTATTGATCTCCAAGTGTGGCTCAGGTTTCACAGTCCCAGCTATAATTAACCACCAGAGCCTTGCAAAGCTCTCTGGAGCTGAGCTGGAGCAAGCAACGTTTGTAAATAGTAGTTAGCTGGAACAAAGGTAGAATTGTATGTATTATCCTGCTTTCTGTCAAATGTGTTTTGAAGTTCAAAGGGATTATATTAAAATGAATATCCCAGGCTCTTTATTGTATCTTCCTCCCAGGGAGAGAGAGAGAGACAGAGACAGAGAGACAGAGAGAGAGAGAGAGGAGAGAGAGAGATTGATTTCAGTGAAGTAGGGTGGTGGGCATCTCTCTATAAACTAAAGCAGGAATGTTGGAAGAACAAAATAACCATATAGTGAGGCCCATTTCTCCTCTGCCAGCTACACACAGGCAGGGAGCTGGAGAGACAGTCTACAGAAGCCAGTGCATCTAACTCTCATGACATTTATAGGATAGACATGGCCAGGCCTGTGTTCTCAATGAAGGCAAAGTAAAGTTTACACTTAATCCATCCATTCATCCATCCTCATCCATCCGTCCGTCCGTCCATCCAAGAACTATTTCTAGTTCTGTGTGTGTTCATGCACATATATGTGCATATGTGTGCACATATGTGTGGAAGCTGGAGATTGACATCAGGTTGGATGTTTTCCTCAGTTCCTGTCTACCTTGTTTTATTGAGACAGGGTCTCTCACTGAGCTGGGAGCTCACCAATTATCCGACTGACTGTCCAGGAAGCCTGAGGGAACTTCCTGTTTCTGCTTCAGTGTTAGGGTTTCAGGCCTGCAGCCCGCACCCAGATTTTTATGTGGTCTCTTACCTGATATAAGGTTCATCGTGGAAGAAATGAGGCATCAGGGGCAGGAGACAAGGCAGTCTCTCAAACATCTGTTCTGAATTATCTAAGATGTGTGAACAGCGCATAAGAGAAGTAATACTCTCAATGTTCTGATATCTGACATTGAGTCAAAGAAAGAAACTGAAAACAATCGAAGCTCCCGTGTGCCCCTTTCTCACTATAACCCCACTCCCACAGAGACACATATTCTAATTCAAGGGATCACTATTGTTTTGAAGGGATTACAGTTAATTTTTCTTTCTTTTCATATACTTTCATCTTAGAACTATCTGGTAGTAGCATATTTTTTCCAAGAAAAACAAGATAAAAAATTGCAGAAATCATATTCTTTTGGGAAATTAACCGGCAGTTGTGTTGTTGGTTGTTTAATTTTTTTTAATCTTTTGGCTTTTTGGGGGACACCACCCAACTTCCAAATCTCACACAGAGATTATTCTAAATTATGAATGCCTGGCCTTAGCTTGACTTGTTTCTAGCCAGCTTTTCTAACTTAATTACCCTGCCTATCTTTTGCCTGTGGGCTTTTATCTTTCTCTATTTCTATATAACTTTGCTTTCTTACTGTGTTGCTGGTTGTGTAGCTGTGTGGCTGACCCCTTCTTTTCTTGTTCCTTAATCTCTCATTCATTCCCTCTCTTTTTTTTCTTTTCTCCTGTTTATCGTCTCTGCCTGCCAGCCTCACCTATCCTTGCTCCTGCCTTGCTGTTGACCGCTCAGCTCTTTATTAGACCATCAAGTGTTTAGGCAGGCAAAGAATCACAGCTTCACAGAGTTAAACAAACATAAAAGAATACAACACATCTTTGCATCATTAAAACCGACACTCCATAGCATAAACAGATATAACACACTTTAAAATAATATTCTACAGCACAGTTGCATTCTTCTTTCATTGGACCCTCTGACCCCGACTTTCCAATTGGTCCCTCTCAAGCTCTCCTCATCTAGGCTGGCCAGTTAGGAGAGCCTTCTGGTCCTCTTGTCTCCTAAAAATGTGAAGTTCAATGTTGATTGATCCCCAGAGCTGGGACTATGGGTGGGAATTTGTCCTTGATTACTTGCTACTCTATAGGCACCATGTTCTTTTGGATGATACTGACCAAGGGCAGAGATGATCCCTGGTTCAACACAGGCAGCAGGGAAGAAAGTCATTTATATGCATTTTCAATACAAAACTGAAATGAAGGGGAAAGCTTTCTCTTGCATATTTTATGATGTATGTCTTAGTCAACTTTTGTATTTGCAAAGACTAAGGAAATTAATATTTCATATAGGTACAGCGGAAAGAGATAGGGAAGGATGCATTCTCTGTTATACTTTGGAATTTTCAGGTTTCTGCTCTGTGTCTCAGTGGTGATGTGAAGGAGCTGTTTCAGCCTTGGACTCAGTCAGACCTGAGCACTGGTTCTGTTGCGGATGTGCTGGCATACAAAGGTTTAAGATCCTCTTCTGAAAATTGGATAACAATACCACCCTCACAGGACTACAAGAAGAAGCCACCCGAATTGTTTCAGGGTGTTGGGTGAAAGAAGTATTGAGAACCCCATGTGCCCAGATCGTCTCTCAGTTTGCTTCTTGTGGTGTGAAGGTAGAGCAGATGCATCCGGTGGGAAAAGGTGAGAGAAATGCTTTTCATTTACATAGACTGGTTTGGAAGAGAAAATGAGTCTGAAATGTTAAAGTTCCTTCCCTGTCTTTGGTTCAACAGAGACTGTTTGTGTGTACTAATGTGAAGAAGCACAGGCTGGTTACTCGCAGAAGCGGAAGCTCCAAAGGCAAAGGACCCCAGGAAAATGTGGAGATTGTCTCCAGGGAGTGTACCTGGTTCATAGAGTTTGTTTATGTTTGTTTGTTTTTGCTTAAAAGCATTGACTACTCATTGCACCCTATAAGGTAGCTAAAGTCAGAATAAACACCTGATGTCACTACCTCATTTTGTTGCTTCCTTTGTTCTGGGTCTGTCACCTTCTCAACTCTGTCTAGTCTTCTTAAACACTCAAGGACTTTCTTTTGTCCTTGGGGCTGAAGGACAAAGGGTACCCAGGGATCTATTCCGGTTTCATTCCCGCTGCTGCACAGGGAGAAAGTAGTCTATTTCAGTTCACATTTCCATCTTCAGTTATCATGGTGGGGAAATCAAAGCAGGCGCTTCAAACAGCTACTCACATGACATTCACAGAGAGAATGAATACACAATGCAATCCCAGCCTTGGCCTCCATTTTTGGAGGCCCCTCCTCTGTTCCCCTTGAACCTTGACCCCTCCCCGAGGAGGGTCAAGGTAGTGGGAGCCAATGGCATTATTAAAGTCCATGTTCCCTTTTCTCTTCCAGATCTTTCACCAACAGAAAAGTGGCTGGGTTCCTTTTCTGCTAATCCTTCAGCTTAGAAGAGGTTTGCTGTCTGTCCCAGGCCTATGACCTAACCTGGCATGATTTCTATGTCATCTAAGCTTCTACTCTCACTCCTGAGGAGCGAAGTAAAATTCAGACATCAGCTAGACAATATGCAGACCAGACTCATCTGGTAGACAGTATGGTCCCTGTGGGGGAAGTAGCTGTGCCAGCCATTGAACCACACTGGGACTACCAACCTGGAAGTGGCCAACAAAGGTGGGACATCATGGTTCATTGCCTCTTTCAGGGTATGGAGATGGTCTCAGAAAAAGTAGTTAATTTTGACAAACTTCGAGAGATCATACTGCTAGCTGATAAAAATTCAGCCATCTTTTTAAATCTATTACAAGAGACCATAGTCCAATATACTAGGCTGGATCCAGCCTCCCCAGCAGGTACTACGGTCCTGGCTACCCACTTTATTTCTCAGTCAGCACCAGATATTAGAAAAAAAAGTTTAAAAAGGCTAAGGAAAGTCCTAAAACTCCTATACAGGAATTGGTGAAAATGCACTTAAAGTTTTTAATGCCCGAGAAGAGACAGCTGAGTCTTCCCAACAGACAAGGCTGCAACAGGCGGTAACGTTCCAGGCTCAAGCCCTAACAGCTGCCCTGAGGCCATCAGGACCTTCAGAAGGGGGACAAGGGAAGACAACCACAAGGCCGCATCCTTGCGGAGCTCAGTCTAAGTCAACCTTGCCCTCGGGCTGCTTCAAATGTGGTCTAAATAACCATTTGGTGCTATATTGCCCTGGGTCTCCTACGAGGCCATGTTTTATCTGCCAGCAACCTGGACACTGGAAATCACAACACCCCCATGCTGGCTCATCCTCTATGCCACGCCACAGAGGTCCAGCCTCACCAACATCAGCAAGTTTGACATCTTGGCCTTGCAGAGGATTGACACAGCCCAGACTTGGTGACTTCTATCACCCTCTCCGAGCTTACAGGTAGCAAGTAAGTCCATTGCTTTTCTTTTGGACACAGGAACTACCTACTGTACTTTAACATCTTCCTTGGGCCCTATGTTCCCCTCACCAATTTCAGTTATGGAGGTAGATGGGACCCGTTCCTCCCTACTTAAAACTTTGCCACTGTCCTGCAGGGAAATTTTTCTCTCATTCTTTCCTGGTGATATCCACTTGACCTGCACCCATACTGGGTCCAGATATCCTTAGCCGCTTCAGGGCCACACTCACTTTGGCCCCCCCACACTCTCCTGAGTCACACTTCCTTCTCACTTGAATGGCCTCACAGGTTCCTACCCCAGACTGTTCTGTTCCTACTCCCCATGATCCAGTAGATCCCCAAGTATGGAACACTTCCACTCCTATGGTTGCTACTCACCACCAGCCAGTCCTAGTTCACCTTAAAGACCCTTCGTCCTTCCCTTCCAGACCCCAGTTTCCTATTTCTGAAACCCACCACTGAGGCCTTAAGCCAATTATTACCCATGTCCTATCTCAAGGACTTTTAATTCCTATGGACTCACCCTGTAACACTCCAGTTCTTCCCATGAGTAAGCCCTCTGGTGCTTACCCCTTGGTTCAAGACCTCTGCCTCATAAATGAGGCAGTTATTCCAGTTCNCCCTTCCAGACCCCAGTTTCCTATTTCTGAAACCCACCACTGAGGCCTTAAGCCAATTATTACCCATGTCCTATCTCAAGGACTTTTAATTCCTATGGACTCACCCTGTAACACTCCAGTTCTTCCCATGAGTAAGCCCTCTGGTGCTTACCCCTTGGTTCAAGACCTCTGCCTCATAAATGAGGCAGTTATTCCAGTTCACCCAGTGGTTAACAACCCGTATAATCTCCTGTCTAGATGTCTCTCCTACAACCGCCTACTTTACTGTTCTGGACATAAAAGATGCCTTCTTTACTGTCCCTTTACACCCTGACTCCTACTTCCTCTTTGCCTTTACCTGGGAGGACCCTGACTCCTGGTCTTCCAGACAGCTTACGTGGACTGTTTTCCCTCAGGGTTTTCAGGACAGCCCTCATTTCTTTACCCAAGCTCTGGCTCAAGATCTCTCGAACATTGACACAGGTTCCAGCCCGCTCCTCCAGTAGGTGGACGCCCTGCTTCTCTGTGGTCCTACATTGTCTCTCTCCCAACAGGCCTCCTCTGCGCTCCTGAACTTCCTCGGATCCCTCGGATATCGAGTTTCACCAAATAAGGCTCAGCTATGCTCTCCTACAGTGGTATATCTGGGTGTCCAAATTTTTCACTTACTGTTTCTAGAAAACCCCCAAATTACTTTGGCCTCCAGTCCTGCCCTAAACCCTGCAACTCTCCTTCCTGCTCCCTCCCCCTCTGGCACCTCCTCTCACTCTCGCCCAGAGGCTGTAGAGATTTTAACCTCACCCTGGCCAGGTCTTCTCACTCTGTTGATGGAAGTTCCCTTATAGACAAATCAGGAAACCACCAGGCAGTGTATGCAGTGGTCACTTCCACTAACACAATTGAAGCAACCTGCCTGCCAATGGGAACCTCCTCACAAAAGGCTGAATTAATTGCCTTGACT